>JAQFVV010001285.1:0-85633 GCA_028023455.1 Epiperipatus broadwayi
TCATGAAATATTTAATGTCATTTCCATCAATAAATCCATCCGCAAACTTATAATGTTGAATATAATATAATATTAAATCTGTAGGATTTATTTATAATGCAATCATTAAATAAAGGAAAAAACGTTAAACTTATGATCTGGTAAATGGAAATGAATCAACCGTTGAAAGTTAATTATTATGAAGTAACTTTAATAGAATGTCCTGCTACTAACTTGACGATCTAACTTATGAATTATGCTTAAGCATTGAAGAAGATGATTTAGTGAAGATTAACTAACTACTTTTGGGTCCAACTTACATCTATGAAGCTAAACGTATTCCTGTGATACGACCATCTACACATAGGAATTAAACAATACTAAATACTTTGGGGATTGAGTACACCATCATAAGGTAATGACGTATAATTACACTATTCCGATGATTAACTATTTAGTGTTGGACAGAGTGTAAAATACAAAACATGGTAATTAAATAATCTGAAAGATTAAACCACTGGCGCAGATTAATGCCTTCCAACATTGGTATAAGATCAACCTTTACAATGATACTTTGCATTAGAAAGTGCAAAATCCTCCTCCGAAGTTATTCTGATCATTCAGTAAACACCGAAGACTTTAGCAAATGTGGGTCTTTGCACATTAGAAATGTTATAATTAATCAGGACAACTAATGGCCCAACTTATTTTGCTTAAAATAAGCAGTGTAATACAATATAAGTAATATTAGTATAGGAATATAAATCTGGAAAGACTCACAAAACACCTCGATGAAATATTGATACATCTCATAAAGTAACCATTTAGTACTTCTCAAGTTTTTTCGTAAGTTACTAATTTCTTAGAATAAATATTTCATTCAACCCTCATTCATTTAAACTTGATAATATAACTCATGAACTTCACATGCAAGTTCGATATAACGTTAAAATCAAAGTATGAATTATTCATCAAATACTGAAATCCAACAAGTGTGTGTAAGACAGGTAAACTAAATCTACAGTATATTTATAGTTCTGTACACAACCTTTAGAGGTGTAGTTGTTGCAAATTAGATTGTAGAGCATTCGACAACTATAAATATGATCCGTGAAATCAGCAAGTAGCAATGTGTCGAATAATAATTGTATGAAGTAATATTTATAATTATGGTTGAATTCAAGTACAGTAATGATATCCACTTTGTGTTAGATATTATAATCACTGACAGATTAACGATTTGACGTAGCTCCATAACAAGAACAATTTCAAAAACATGACACGCAGAACTTAATAAGGAAATGTTTTTCATTAAAGTTATGAATCTCTTCATTACTCTGTTAAAAATGTTCCAAGTTTATTGTATCCATAAGTGCTTAACATTTATTTATCTACGCTGAACTCTAGGAATAATAATTAAAGTAATTGATTTAATCAGTCCAAACTGACGATAAAATTAGAAAATATTTTTGATCAATTATTTCCTGAAGACTATTTATCATCCAAATGGCAAACAAATGGTTCACTAGCATATAGACTACTGGCATTATAAAGTTAAATATCAATCATTGCTATATTTTTATTAGAATTAGAAATGGAAATATTAAACCAGGAAGATAACTTGTAACATTTGACTTTGATTTAAACTTCTTTTTTTAAAAGCAAATTTTCATATTTATTAAACTTCTGCAATTAAAATACTTATTTAAATTTTCCAAATTGTAGAACAATAAACATTTTAAAAGATACCAAATTCTTGCAATTGAATTCTTTTTAAACTGGGAAGCTCCGACATCTTAAATGTAATTTTGGGAAATTATTACCGGTGATTTGATCCACGTGGCCAGCCGACTTGAACAGACTTTTAAATTTAGCAATTCATCTTATAATTAAATACCCATTATTATTTTTACGTTTATGGAAAATTTGTGGTAATCCGTTTACTTGTTAACTATTTTAAAATAAGCTTATCAAATTTACACCATTTGCCTTATTACCATTTTCTTTTCTTCTCCCTCCAAAAGCAAAGTAACAGACGATCTTTCTTAAATTCGCGCTCTTTTCTTTTTTTACATTGAGACACTTACGTAACTACCGTATTTATTTTTAATAATTATTTTAATTGAACAAATGGTTTTTTGTTAATTCAATAGAAATAATTTTAAGATTACTTTAAACAAATGTAAATAAAATATTATATTTTAATACTATTTTACCAAATTTAATGTGTTGTTAACATTTTAAAAAGTTAAACATTATGATACGAATTAGTATGTGGAACGAAGCAAATTTAAATTTATTAAATAATATAAGAGAGTAATCTGTTAACAAAGTGCAAATCAAGCCAATCAAATCACCAAAGAAGACAGAGAAATTTTTTTATAATAGTTACATCAATTATTATATTTTATGCTAAAATATATGGTTACAATATATATATATATATATTATATATATATATATTTATATATATATATATATATATATATATATATATATATATATATATATATATATATATATATATATATATATATATCATGGTTGGTACATATAAGAATTTTGTCTAAAATTATTGAAATAAAAATCTTCATTAAAAAGAAAAATAGTATGTAAAATTTTAAGAGTTTTTTTTTTTAATTGCAGTTTGTTTTCAAAAAAAACGTAAAATTAAAAGTCAAAGAGTTTTTTGAAATAAAAGTTTTTAATTATTTATTTAGGGGGGGGATTTGTTTTTAGAAATGTCAAATTAAAAGAAGCTAATTTTCAAATAAGTAAAGAATTCTTTTTTATTACTGTTGTTAGTTTAAATAAAATATTGTTCATAAAAGTTATAAATGATTCATTAGGAAAAAAAGGTAAAGAAAAAAGGTTTAAACTCAAAGTTTAAAAATATAAATCTCTTTTTATTTAAGTTAAAAAAAAGTCATCTTAAAAATGTGCTCTTCCGATCTTGATCTTAAATTATATATGTGCATAAATAATGAATTAATATGAGTTTGTTAGTAAAATATATATATGTGTGATTGTAAATATGAAGGTATGCATAGTAAATATTAAAAAAATGATATAGAAAATTACCATTAAAAAACACAGCGATAGCTATTAAGTTAAACAAAAACAACAACACTACATTTGCAATGGCTGTTTATTAACATCTCCAACAACAGGATTAAAAGCTTATCTCGAGGAATGCAATTAAACACAAGGAAGGAATTTTGATAACAGATATTGCTGGCAGGCATCAAATTGACAACAGGCCTTATCTATAAATAGTCTAGTTTTTCATGGAGAAGCAGTTGAGATTACAATTTAGATTGTGCAGTTGAGTTGGGGGATTAAATCAGTCAATAATGCAGTGTTAAAACCCTCGGAAACATACAAATTTCTCTAGCCTGAGTCTTGTGAAACAGCAACCTGCCCAGAATAGAAAAATGCCTCCATAACAACTTGAAGAATTGCCAGGAATATTTAACTGTCTCCAAGAATAGTGACAATGAATAATAATAAAACTCCTCAAAAAAATGTCCCAGCTGGCTGGAAATATTCTCACTAGAAGCAGCAACCAGATCAAAAACAAACTCCTCTATAAAAATAAATTTCACAGCAAACAGCAAGAAGTCCACATTCTAAAATCCTAGGTAATAAAATTTTCTTATTTTCATTTTCTAAAGTAGCCATCACATTAGTTGAAGCCTCCAAGAGTTAGGTAATATGAACTCTATAGCATACATAGACAAACTATTATATGTGTGTTTTTATTAAATGTCAAATATTATTAAATGCTTTGTTATATGACATTATAGTGTGTGAATTAAGAATGTGCTTGATCATTATACCAGTGTTATATTAGTTAAATAAGATTTATAAAAGTATTTAAAATTAGTATAATAAATGTTAATTAAAATAAATTGTCTTTTAAACTTAAAGCTTAATTTTGTCGGTCAATTCTTTATTACCGCTAATTGAAATAATTTGTTATTGATTACAAGTAGCTGAGCTAGTTAAGGAATTTTTCGAGCATTGGATTATGAGCCTACTGTCCAACCATGTTAGTTGTGAACTAGCTGGTGCCTGGGGTTACTCTGAAACAAATAAAGTGTTTGGATAGTAGGGGTTTGAATCTAGCAGTCAAGGTGGGCCACAATCTGGAAATGTGATCATGTTAGGTGTTGCATAGCTTGGTGTGATCATGGGTATTGTTGATAGCTCTGCTATCAATAATATTTTCCACTCTGCTCGATTGACCGGTTCGTTCATGTCTATTTATAACATAAGATTATAAATTTATTACAAATAAGGTTGAAACCCAGCTAAACCCAGCAAGTAGTGTATGTGGGATAGGCTACACTTCAAACCCAGTACAATATATATATATATATATATATATATATATATATATATATATATATATATATATATTCACTAGATGGAGCTTCCCACTAGCTCCAAAACAAGCTTCAATTATAAGTGCCAACAGAGAAAGAATTAAAAATCATTACTGGAAAATCCTCATCTCCAGACCAATTGGCTTTGAGCTTTTGGCTCATCTCAGGGAAGAGTTAGGATTTCAGACACTAGATCTAAAACTCCAACTCAGCCATCAGCATTTATTTAATATGTTACTATCAGTTTGAAATCTTGAATTTTTCAAACAGGTAAATGTCTTCAAATCCAGCCTTACAAACCAAATAGCTATATGGGTCTAAACTCAGTTGAGTTTCACATAATACATGTAGCTAAAGCAAAATAACATTGCAAAAGCTTTCAAGAATACACTTATAATAATTAATAAAACAAGAAGCAAATTTTGCAATTCGCTTTTAAGCTTGTGCTAAAATGTTCACTAGGTGGAGCTTACCACTAGCTGCAAAACAAACTTTTATTATAAGTGCCAATAGAGAAAGAATTCAAAATCTTTATCGGAAAATCTGCATTTTCAGACCACCTAGTTTTGAGCTTATGGCTTACCTCAGTGAAGAATTAGGGGTCCAGATACTAGATCTAAAACTTCAACTCAGCCGACAGCACTTATTTAATATGTTACTATCAGTTTGAAAACTTGAATTTTTCAGACACATAAATGCCTTTTTTTCCAGTCTTACAAACCAGATAGCTATATGGGTCTGAACTTCATTCAGTTTCACCATATATTAGTAGATAAATCAATATAACATCACAAAAGCCTTCAAGGGTACACTTATAATAATTAATAAAACAAAACACAAATTGTGCAACTTGCTTTTAAGCTTGTGCTAAAATATTCACTAGATGGAGCTACACTATATGAATAGGCTGCATTCTATGTTTATTACAGTATTTCAGGATAGTCTTCATTATTTTACTGTTAAAATATGGTTAGAAAATAATGAAAAGACAGCAAAAAAATGTCAAAAGCTGTTAAAAACTTGAAAATAGCAATTGATAAATGAAAGAAGGGTGTTAGAGAGCGAACAAGGAATTAAAAAAATAAAATAAAATAATCAGAGAGTAGAAAAAACACATAGTGGTAAGTGATCTCCAAAATAAAGATAATCAAAAGAAATAAAGTTTTTATGACAATTACAATAATTTACCCATATAATGAAGAAAAATAAGAAAAAGCAAGACAATAAAATAGAAATCAATGAAATGATGTTTGATAAAATTTTGAAAATCTAATTGAAAATTTATAAAAATATCCGAATATTAGTATTACAATAGACAAAGATAAAATGGAGCTAGATGACAATTTACAAAATAATAAAACGATATTGACTAAGATTGAGGAAATTAGTCAGTAAAAAAACAAAAAAAACAAACAAAATATAAATCAATGCGTTCAGGAAGATAATCAAAATATAATCCAGTTATTGAGAATATGAAGGAGCACAATAAGAAAACAGAATATATATATATATATATATATATATATATATATATATATATATATATATATATATATATATATATATATATATATATATATATATATATTATGCAGAATACAAGAGAAGACAACGCTGAAATGATAGATCAGGTTATAAATAATGGCAGATGGTTAAATGGATCAAAACAAATGTTTGAAAATATAGAAAATGAACTTAAGTATATACAAATAATGAATCATAAATAAGAAGAATAAAAAAGTTATTTTGAGCACAGTCAAAATGATAAAAGTGATAAAAATAGAAAATTTTTCAAACCAATTACAACAAGAGATGTAGAGAGGGGGTGCCTGAATGATCTACACACTGTTTTGACAAGCCTGGGTATCGCAATTGAAATCATTGACCACTGGTTCTCTCTTAAGTGATCAAATACTAATAATTATTAGTTATAATCTTTCGCATAAGATAAATCATATGATTATATGTAATGACAAAAGAAGTGTTGAGTAGATAATAACAAGTATTGAAAAAACAAATCCAAACAAGATTGGGATGCACTCAGTTTGACTCCTCAAACTTTCAAAATAAACAATTACAGAAAATAAATGTTACAACTGATATAAGGGATAATGTTGTTAAAATGAAAAATAAAAATTCTTTGAAAACAAGCATGAAATAAGATAGATTAAAAATAGTTTAGACAACACAAAGGTGTATCATGGAACTAACAGTGGCGTCAATGTTAACAGGTGTTCACAAACATCCCATTCCACCCTTATCCTAATAAATGGATTGAAACATGATGCTCATCAATCACAAGTAATTCACAGAATGGGAGACTTAGTTAAATAATCATGCATACTGGCAGAACAATTCACACTCTACTTCGGGAATTACACTTTTTAACATGGCAATACCTTTGATTTTTTGCATTCTTATAATCAAAATGTAAATAACTATGTGGTGGAATTACAAAGAACTGACAAAAAAGTTTATGCTTTAACTTTTATTTTATAGTTAATTATTGTTGTTTAAAAGCAATCCAACTGATTCTTATTTTAATTGTTTAATTTCATTTGTATTTAGTATAGAATGTAGCTTGCTGTTATTGTTAACAGCCAAAATCACAATCTTCTCTCCCATCCATCTCTCTCCTCATCTTTTCCAATATAAATAAGAAAGATTAAATTTAAAAAAAAAAAAAGATAATAAAATTTCTTAAAAAAATCAGATAAATAAAAATGAAAACAGGCCATCTAAAAGTATGGGCTAATTAAATTTGTAAAGCAATATTAGGCAGTATATATGATAAAGAGATATTCAAATAAACCTTGAAAATTTCTGATTGATTTTATTTTTCCTTTTCTCCGATTCTCTCCTTTTTACATTTTTTCCAAACCAAAAAGAAATTAAAAAGCTAAGAAATATTTAAAAAAGTGACTTTGAATTTTTAATTTACAATAAATCACTATTTTCCCCAAATAAATCGTCAATTGGTCCATTACTCATCATAAAATTTCTTCACGACATTAAAATGTGGTTTAAAAAGTCAATTAAAAAAGCAAATGGAAATACAGAAAGCTAACTGTATTGGAACTGAAGTCTGTATTATTTAGGAATAAATGTAATTATGTATGAATTGTGTTTTATAGATAATAGAATCTCTCGTTGACTACTGGGTTAATTTTCAGTTTTTCGGATATTGTTTTATAAGTGACGAGGTCTCAAGACTTACTATCGGTTTGATGCATTATTAGGATTTATTGGATTATATCAATGAAACGAGATAGAGTTCACTAGAGAGGAAAGCTGGCATTGCAGAAAGATTATAAAATTATAACATATACAGATTCGCAATTTAACATTGCTATCGATCAGACCGGTCAAAATTATAGCATGTCGATATATATAGTTCAGTAATAACTGAATAGATAGATTCAATTTACATATATGTGATTAAAAAATATCTAGCTAATTATTGTTTCTCATGGTTATTAACATGTTAATTATATCATAGATACATCAAAGGCAGATGTATTTGTTAATGACAATCTCTGTTCATATAATCATATCATTATAAAATACCCCAGGTGCATAACTAATAGATATTCGTAGAGATTCCTTACATGTAAACGTAGAATATTTTTGAAGGTTTTGAATCTTACAGATTATGGTGTATCGAATTTCTACAATAGTTATGGAACATCCATTAAAATTTAATTTAGAAGTAAGATGTTTCAAGCAATTATATTGATTTACGCTAAAATATTCATTAGGAATACAAGTGAAATACGTTTCTAAGATTGATATAAGAAAATGTGGAATATTAATTGTCTGTTAATCATATCTTATTTTATACACCTGTAAATGAATAATTAGTAAGGTATAATTTGTGTTCGTTTGTGTGTTTGTTTTTGGAATGGAAGTAAGTGATTTTATGTAATAAATGTATTTCTTATCAATATGTGAATAAATTATTATTATTTTTTACTCATTATATTAGATGATATTTTAATTATCTTTTTATTTAGAAAAAAATATCAAATTGCAATAAGATATGTCATCCAGGATTTGTTTGAGTGATCCTTCATTTACCCAATTAAAATGAAGTAAGGCTGATCTATTGGTAAAATTAACCATTAAATTTTATGAAATATTAGTATAAAGGTTGAAAATATTATAAGAAAAACAGTGAAATTATTTGAACGACAGATACATATATGTGTACCATTTTCTAATGTCGCATATCTAGTGGTGCTGAGAGAATGGCGATGATGATAATTAGTCCCATATTGAATTTAAGATTATTTTATTTATTTTGTATCATTATACTCACCTCCCACTATGGGATGTGGTATTAGTATACTTAAAGATAAATTTAATTCATCATCGTCATCATCACTGATTTACCAAAGTATTACAATATATAAATGTGAGGGTATATTTATTAGAAAAAGTTATTTTTTATTATAATCATTAAAAATCAAGATATGTCAACTTACTTAAAAGAAATGCATTTATTTTTTTAAAAGTTATTAAATATAATTAAGATTAAACTTATTTAAAGAAAATTTCTTAAGAATTCTGTAGAAACTCATTAAAAATTCAAGATTGACCCTTATATAGGCAAAATTAATTGAATGTAGATTTAAATTACAGAAATGTGGTATCATTAATTTTAGCAAATCCATTAACAGTTATTTCATACTTATAAAATATTTAAATTAAATTTATGCATTTCAAGTTTCCGTTTGTACATTTATATAAGACTCCAGATATTCTATAATAAGTAACATTTTGTCTATTACTTTTACCTATTTTATTTTTATAAACTTCTTCTTCTTCTTTTTTCTTTTCAAATGTATTATCAAGTTATTATAAAGTCAAAAAACTACGGAGAGACTTTCTTTTCAAATTTTTTTATTGATATACAATATATAACTTCACAAATAAATATAAATAGCCGACGTTTCGTCCATTTTTTAAAATAATGATATGGACTTTATCAAGGTTCTATAAAACAGAGAAAAAATATACAATAAATAAGAAAACAAGAAAATAAAATAAAATAAATCGTCTAATAGGATTATTTTTAAACTACTCCACATTATCGTGAAAATAAATAAGAGAACAAGGTGAAATTAATATAAACTGAGTTTGTGTCTTTTTATTCTGTCATTTATATATTTATACATAACTTCAGGATAAATCAAAAGCCGTCACATTTTTACCCATTTTTGTTATCTATTTTTTCCTTATTAAAGAGTCTTATTATATTATAATTACGATCGATTTAAATTTCTGTTTCCTGAACAAAATAAGTGATAGAAGAATAATAAGGTAAGGAAAATTTGTTCTTTTACTAAATTTTATTAATTATAAAATGGTAATTATATATATATATATATATATAGTACCGGTTCGTTCGTAGGAAATATCCAGCATACTCTACTTGAAGGTTTATCTGGGTTTAAACCTTATTTATCATAAATTTATAATTTTATGTTATAAATATTACTTGAACGGCCCTACCCTTTTAGCAGATGGGAGAATACTATTGATAGAAGGGCTATCAACAATACCCATGATCATATCACATAACACAATCACATTTCCTGGCCATGGCCAACTGTGACTGCTAGATTCAAACCCCTACTATCCAAGGACATTATTTGTTTTGAGGTAAACCTCAGGTGCCAGCTAGTATAGAGATGGTGATCATGTGATGTTTGCTAGTTACGAGAACTAACATGTTTGGACAGTAGGCCCATAATCCAGTGCTCAAAATATCCCATGACTAGCTCAATTAAAGTAATACAATAAGAAATTATTGCTTTAACTAGTGATAAAAAATTGACTGACAAATTAAGCTTAAGATAATTTAGTAACTAGATATTTATTATTGTGATTCTAAATACTTTTATATGAACTTAATTAAATTTGACATTGATAATTACATATAATGAATATACACACACTCTGAATTCATATAAAAAATAGAATAGAACACAAGCATTGAATAATATGTTGCATTTAAATAAATACATAAAATCAATATAATATAACAAAGAATATTCATATTCATGACATTTCAAAACACACACATCAACAGTCCTTTATGCATACGTAGAGTTCATTATTATTTGATTCTGGAAGGCTTCAAATTATTGCAATGGCTACTTTACTTAGAAATAAGAAACCATAATTTATTACCTAGGATTTGAATGTAAACTTCTTGTGGGTTGTTCTTCAATTTAAAATCTTTGCAACCGGTTGGGTTCAAAGTTTTGTGGAGGTTTTTATGCTTATTATTTCCATGGTAGTATTCTTAGATACAGTTAGACATCCATGGCTTCTGATTGTTATGCAGGCATCACTTTTACCAGACCAATTGCTGATCTTCCATTAGAATAAGGGCTGGAGCAAGATCGTATATTCCTAAAAGCTGATCAACACTACATAGTCTCTGTTTCTGGATACATAATATATTGACTGATTGATTGACTGAACTGAACCCTTTGTCTGATGAAAAACTGGACTATTTATTAGGATATCCTGTTGTCATTTTGGACTCCTCCAGCTATATTTGTTGTTGAAATTTCTTAGATAAGCTTTTAATCCTGTTGTTGGAGATCTTTTAATTAGTGGCGATTGCAAACTTGTTATTTTGTGGATTTTGTTTAACTTAGTAACCATTGCTGAGTGTTTATATATCTTATGATTATACAATATTTTTTAACTTTCATTTATTCCTTATTATTAAACATGCATATATATATATATATATATATATATATATATATATGTTCCAACTTCTCACTGAAGAGACCCATAGGTCGAAACCGGTCTGGGGATGGGAACAATCCAAGATAAAAATGGTTTGAATGCCTTCTCTTGTAGTAGCATTTATCATAAATAAAAAAAAAGCTTGTTTAGAGCTATTAGCACGCTCTTAATTTTATATATATATATATATTCTAACCTAATTAAATGGTGACGAACCTATACAAAATAAAAACGACGTACGTACGGGCCATTCCTATAACCTAGCAAAATCAGTGAACGGCTTCTATTACAGCACATTCGGACGCTTCCATATAGGACTGGTAGCCAAACCCTCTATTATCTAATATGATATTTGAAAACTCTTCGTTAGGTTAGTTATATAATTCGGCTACAGAGATATGCAGCTCAGACAGAGATCGAATAAAAATAATTATCATTAATAAAATAGATTTAATAAAACCATTTAGAATAAACTAACATTCTCTCTCTATCTAAATACATTCTCTGAGCTATAAGTACTTGCACTGTTCGACAATGATGATGATGATTTTATTTCATTGTTAATATTACTGACTCAATAAAACATTCAGCAATTTGTCAATATGATCTCAATATTTGATTATTATACAATTTAAAAGTTTCCATCTCTTTAACCATGCCACACTTGTAATATTAATCATACTGAATTAATTCTTTCTTTAAGAGCACTTATAATACTGACACTAATCTCAGGGTTCTCTGTTATATTTAACCAAATGCTCGGCAGTATTGTGTTGTCCAATAGAACTGACATTCTGGTTGGCTATAGAAAACATTTAACTTATTTAAATTTCAGGTGTCTTCATCCACATATCAACTATTATAATATTTAGCAAGATGATGACCTTATTAAAGAACAACGCATAATTTTGAATAATACTGCCAATTTATAATCCAGAATCTCAGTCGGAATGATGAAAAGACAAGGGTGCTTTTGTGTCCTTCCATCGCCCATGACAACACAATAATTAAACTAAGATTTAATACTTAGCAATTCACTTACATGTGTATGGAACAATGTGCAATTAAAACCTACTAGTTTGGGAATAAAGTGATTTTACACATCCATAAAATAAAATGTTTTGGTCTGAAGTTTCAATTCCATAAATAATTCTTATTAAATTAAAAATATAATGAAATATTCTGATCTGCTTAAAATTGTCTATCTAGTGTATTTAATTTGAGATTTCATAAATAATTTTTGGACTCAAGAAATTATTGCAAGTATTATGCAGATACACTTTTATTTAGCACATAAGAAAATGACTCAAAACAGCTTTTAATAAGACTATATTTATTATTAAATTCTAACAATATTCCAATTTATTCTTACAATTTAACAAAAACAATCCCTTAGGATTAACATAATAAACCAAAATTATACACTTTAGTTGATCCCATATGGATAAAATAAAATAATAACTAATAGTAATTAGTCTATGCTTTTAGACTGGGATTTGAACTACTTCTTCATCTTTGCTGTACATTTATTTAGATAAAATATAACAAAATAAATATTATTGTCGATACACTAACTTATCAGTTTAGTGTATCTTATATGAACGTCTGCTTAACTTTATTCTGACTATTTGTTTTAAAATAAAAATAATTGGATTCTAGGCAATGCGTACAAACGATTATTATCATCGTATCTTTAACTAAATGACAGTTTTTATTTAAATAACTTTTATAATTTATGGGTTATTTATCAGAAATTACATTTATTATTTTAATGTTTACCTGAATAACAACTGAAGTTGTTATACACACTGTTTCCTCCGTATAAGTTATATTGTGAGTGCTACTTAATAATTAACTTGAATTAAACTTAGTATTTGAACCCTCCTTTGACAAATAAAATTTATAAATCACACAATTTTAAACTTATTTTCTCCATTGACTCATGTGTAGATTACCCGCACTATTCCGACGCACAGTCCAGACATTGATTATATATACTAGCACTCTATTTTTACTAAATGGATCGTGAAGAATTTACCTCCAGTATATCCCGTTATCTTGCCATAACTTTTAAATAAAACACAATATTCTACACCTTCCGTGGTGGAATTATCTCTATTTCTCATGAGGAAAAGGGAATAATACCGTAGATACGAAGAGTTAACGACTATCTTAAAATAGTTTGGTGGGTCCTTGCCTCTTACCTGGGCATAATAGGAACACACACCAATATAATCCTCTCATGGGATTTTAACGAACGAAATGAACTAAATACGGTATAAATGCAGATCGTCCTGGCTCTGGGAAGCGATCGCTTGGGTTATAACCATACCCGAATTCTAGATTTATTTATTCCCCTCATGGAAAATAAAGCTTTTGGGGAGATTATTTTCCATCCCACAAATAAATACATACAATTGTTACTAATGTGAATATTAATCATATACTGATGCTATTCGGGGCAAGACAAGCAAATACACTAATTACACAAAATTTATATTCCGGGGTATACTTAAATCAACGTCTGTAATCAATGGATAATACAAAATAAACATAATAATTTTCACCTTTGCCAAAGAAACATTCAACAAGTAATTGGTTATATAGTATTTTGAACTAAATTAAGTGAATGCGTTAATAAAAAAAATAATTGGGAATAAATTCCGCAATTAACATAGTATAAATTTGTTTTAAACTTTAAATAAATAAGATTCTGTATAGCACTTCTCTTTAATTACTTCTGATAATTTTAACTAGATATTTTATCTATTAAGTATCTGAACTTTTATACTTTTACGTATTTAACATATAAATTTATACCCATAATTGCCTATCATAAGTAAACACATTTTATAAAATTATTTTCCATGTCAAATATAAATTTAACCTAGAATAATTAAAAGAAAACATACCTTTATGATTACAAGGTCATTTAAATACTACTTGAATATACATCTTTTAACCTGTTGATAAAAAAAATATACATAATTTTTTTTTTTAAATAAAAAATATTACTTAACAAGTGTTTATTATCTTTCTAGAAAATGTTTTCCGTTGGCAATTTATTTAGATGAAGAATTTGATCCTTTCGTAGTTTACGAAGTAAAATTTTTGGAAATAAGAAACACATTTATTATTTCATTTTGATAAAAGTTTCTTCTATTCTGGCGCATTTAATAATTCAGCAAAGAAAACATAATAGCGTTGGATATTAATTCTTCTTTGAATTAACTTATATAATTTTGGGATCCAAGAAAGACAATACATAACTTAACATGACGAATATTTTGACGCTTGACGATCACATATATACAATTCTTTTCCTTTTTAATATTGGCGATACGTACCATTTTATTTAGCTAGCTGGTTTAAGAATAAACTAATGCGCGACTTTTAGGAAATATTATAATTATAACGACTGCAGCTGACTTACGTAGATAGAATTTTAAGGACTCTAGTTGAGGTATAATATAACATATTATATTATAAAGTTATAATTCAGTCACTTATATTGGTAATTTTTATTCCTACTCTAGGAATTATAAGTCTTCTTTAATAATGAATTTCCGTAATATGCACGCATACAAAATTTTCAATACTTGCCTTGAGAAAATTTATATTTTCTTTTTAAAAATTATGCAGGTGCATAAGTAAATATCCTTTATCATTCATATTATTTCTAGATAATTTTCATTGAATAAATTATATTTTAATGTGAGGAGCTTTCATTATTTTTAAATGCAGACAATGTCAGTTTAAAAGAGCGCAAAATTTTATAGTTAACTTTCCTTAGCTTTTATAATATGTCTTTTAAATTATAAATTTTTCTTTTATACCAAGAAAAAATTATCAAATAAGGTAAAGTTAATAAATAATTGTTTATTTGCTGGAAATTATTTATATTATTTACTTTAAACATAATGACACTTTCAGTGATTACTGTAGTCAATACGGTCATTTTAAACTTTAGCACACGATAGTATAATCTTTTAGTATAAAAACTTTATAATAGGTCGATGGACATAGAAAAGCAGAATATCCTATCAATTAAGATTAGCCAAACATGATATTATCAAACATTTAATGGACTGATATTTATTTCTGCAATAAAATTATAAAAAATTTTTGTTACCGAATTTCAGTACTGACTCCTCCTTGGACTAATAGCAGACTAAACTTTCCCCAGTTTTTGGCGGTCTTGTTTTTTTTTTTAGCGACCTCTTACAGAGAAAAAATCATTTAATTATACATAAACAAAAGAAAGGAAAAAAAAAAACTTATTACAGTTATATTTTGTTCTGTATGGTTTAAATGGATTACAAAGTAATTTGACAAATAATGTAAAATAATAAATACATGTAATTGACACTGTTTATTAGTGGTGTATATTTCTGTATACATTATTGTCTAAATAATTTAAAAAATAAAATTACCAGAAGCTATGTTGTTATGATAAGATACTCATCTATCCCCCCCCCTGTCCATCTACAATCAATTACTATTTATAATATGCTTTTATACTATATTAAATTGCTCTTATGGTTATTATTTTTAATTAAACTATTTATGCTCTTTTCCAAAATGACATTAAATTACTAAATTTATTAGTTATTTGCTTAAAATACGTTAAAGTGAGTAACTATAATACTTTATTAATCACTTAATATTATTACTATTTTATTTCTTTATTTTCTAAAAAAAAATATAGCCCTGTTTTCCTATGGAAACGATACTAAATAGACCAAGTGTCAATAACACTAGGTTACAATATATATATATATATATATATATATATATATATATAAAATATATATATATATATATATATATATATATATATATATATATATATATATTATCAATCCTTATGTTTATACTCACTATTTGCACACATATATACAAAAAATCACTCCTTAATTTAGTTTTTAAAATTACTTTCCTTTTTTTCTTTCTTTAGTAATTTAAACAAAAAGAGATAGATTTATTCTTGAAGTATCATAACTTTTAATTGTTTATTTACTTTCTTATCAATTATCGAGTTAATTCCCTTCCCCTTTCACTCAATCCTTAAACTTTTAATTTTATATTTCGACAGCAAACTGCATTTTATTTAATAAAAAACTCTCTAGATTTTTAATAAATTTATTTATTGATTTATTAACTTCTCATTATTTATGATAATTTTATTTATTTATTTTTTCTTTATTACTATATAATTCTTAATAAAAGTCTTCTACCGATTTCATGATATCATCTATTTTTTTAGTATGTGTAGTTACTCAGGGGTTTCAGTACCAAGCACTCAGTTTCTGTGGCCTGTAAAACTTGCTGTGAATAAGTTGACAACATATTTCTGTGATCAGAGCAGCTTATAAAAACAGTCTGAACCCACATGTTCCAGTTCTAAAAAGTGCTGACTGAACTAAGAAGATGGGGTGGCCATTAAAACCAGAAGCCCATTTCTATAAGAGATATACACATATGAGTTTCCTAAAGACATTACCATGCTAAATATAATATTAATTAATAACTTAAGATAAACAAAATTCTATACTTTTGTTCTGCAAAACTACCATATGCGAGTTCATAATTAGCATTCTGAAAACATGCTAAAATGGAATACTTTAATTAATCTCAGTTTGTAATAAATCTGCATAGTTTATAATATAAATAAAAGTGGGTTAAATCATATCTGGGATTTAAGCAATACTTATAATATGCTTTTTAACTCATTCTTGCATTTATTAACTAATTACTTTATTGACTTGCAAACCTAATTCTGACAACAACAATAATAATAAACTAAACATAATAGCTTAATGAATCTAGTTAGGTTTTCAGAGTGGACATTTATGTGTTTGTGCTAAAGAGCAACAATACTTAATTAGGTTAGCCTCTAATAATCTCTCCCTCTCAAATGTTATTCATAGAATCAATCTCCATTCTGAACTAGGCATATCATAACTTAAAATAACATGTATATAAAACAAATAAGGTAGACATGACTGCAGATTAAAAGACAGAATAATAAGTGAATAAATTATTATTAACAAGCATTTAGAATAAACATCACATGACTACCTCCTCTTATGCTTATGTACCACTGTTGTTAAAACAGGCAAACCTCACTATATATATATATATATATATATATATATATATATATATATATATATATATATATATATATAGCCACATACAGCAAGCTAGAGTAATCAATGGATGCCAGAAGGCTTGTGCATAAAATCCCCATCTAGTGCCTACTCATCCAATATCCCCAGACTAGTTTCTGGCTTATGGCCCATATGACTATATAAGCTAATGGGCTTGGATTGACAACATTAAGGTGTTTTCAGTTCAAGACTCACAGTTTTGTAGTTAAATGGAGATAAAAAGTGGTCTTGTTAGAGAGTTGCATTAGATTATAAGATCTAGATGCAGTACTTTCAGATCCAAGACTCATCACTGATGAAGGCCATAAACCAGATACTAGTCTGGGGATATTGGATGAGGACTATATAAGCTAATGGGCTTGGATTGAAAACATTAAGGTGTTTTCAGTTCAAGAGTCACAGTTTTGTAGTTAAATGGAGATAAAAGGTGGTCTTGTTGGAGGGTTGCATTAGATCATAAGATCTAGATGCAGTACTCTCAGATTCAAGGCTCATCACTTATGAAGGCCATAAACCAGATACTAGTCTGGGGTTATTGGATGAGTGGGTACTAGATGGCAATTTTATGCACAAGCCTTCTGGCATCCATTGATTAATCTAGCCTGCTGTGTGTGGCTATATATATATATATATATATATATATATATATATATATATATATATATATATATATATATATATATATATATATATATATATATATATATATATATATATATATATATATATATATATTAAGGCTGCTGTAGCTAATCACTATCATATTCAGCTGTGCTTGTGTAATGTATTCTGGGTAGTTTAAATGGTCTTCTCCCATTTCTCCATTTCCACAGACTGATCTCTTGAAAGTACTGCCAGCAAAAAAAGAGCCTTAACCACTAAACTCCATTTTCTAGTCAGTCATAGGTGACTGGCAGAAATTACACATCAACATTATAAAATGAACAATGTGATCCAAGTGAACCCCCTACTGAAAAATTAACCTGAGAACTCAGTAATTTGAGTATCCTGTTTACAACTTTTTACAAAATTTTTTCCAATAATTAAAAATTCATAAAAATGACACCTTTGGTCATTTCTTGATGAAAACAATAATGGTCAAACAAATCACTCCTTGTTCTTAGTTTTCATTTTTAAAAGACATTAAAGTTTTGACTTTCCAGTTTGATTAATTACATGCAGATGGTTTGGTTTTCTAAGAATTACAACTTTTTTATAAAAAGAGATACCTTTTTTTTAAAAAAGAGTTTAAGTCTGTAAACATTTTAATTTATATGTGTGTGTGGGACCACCACAGGAATTGAAATTTATATATGAATGCCTTTAAATAAAGTTTTCAACTAAAAATAAAGCAAATTTAAATTAATTTAAAAGAAATTTTAATGCTTTTAAATCTGATAAACAGAGCAAAACTCTCCATACAGTATTGCCACCTGTGCCAAATAGAGTAATCAATGAATGCCAGAAGGCTTGTGCATAAAATCCCCATCTAATGCCTACTCATCCAATATCCCCAGACTAGTTTCTGGCTTGTGGCCTTCATCAGTGAGGAGCTTTGGATCTGAGAGCACTGCATCTAGATCTTAGGATCTAATGCAACCCTCTAGCAACCACCTTTTATCTCTACTTAACTACAAAACTATGAGAATGAAATTGAATACACAAAAATATTTTCAATCTAAGCTCAATAGCTTATATAGTCATATGGGTCTGAACTCAGTTCAGCACCCATACATTTTGGTGTCTTTGGCTCTTTTACAACCATAGCCACCACTATCCTATTAGGCAGGATTGGTGTTAAGCCATTAAGCATCACATGATCAAATTTCCTATACTAGCACATTAATTGTTGATAAACAGAGCAAAAACTTTCTATACAGTATTGCCACCTGTGCTAAACAGAGTAATCAATGGATGCCAGAAGGCTTGTGCATAAAATTCCCATCTAATGCCTACTCATCCAATATCCCCAGACTAGTTTCTGGCTTGTGGCCTTCGTCAGTGAGGAGCTTTGGATCTGAGAGCACTGCATCTAGATCTTAGGATCTAATGCAACCCTCTAGCAACCACATTTTATCTCTACTTAACTACAAAACTATGAGAATGAAATTGAAAACACAAAAAATATTTTCAATCTAAGCTCAATAGCTTATATAGTCATATGGGTCTGAACTCTGTTCAGCACCCATACATTTTGGTGTCTTTGGCTCTTTTACAACCATAGCCACCATTATCCTATTAGGCAGGATTGGTGTTAAACCATTAAGCATCACATGATCACATTTCCTATACTAGCACCTTAATTGTTGATAAACAGAGCAAAACTCTCCATACAGTATTGCCACCTGTTTATCAACAATTAATGTGCTAGTATAGGAAATGTGATCATGTGATGCTTAATGGTTTAACACCAATCCTGCCTAATAGGATAGTGGTGGCTATGGTTGTAAAAGAGCCAAAGACACCAAAATGTATGGGTGCTGAACTGAGTTCAGACCCATATGACTATATAAGCTATTGAGCTTGGATTGAAAATATTTTTTGTGTTTTCAATTTCATTCTCATAGTTTTGTAGTTAAGTAGAGATAAAAGGTGGTTGCTAGAGGGTTGCATTAGATCCTAAGATCTAGATGCAGTGCTCTCAGATCCAAAGCTCCTCACTGATGAAGGCCACAAGGAAGAAACTAGTCTGGGAATATTGGATGAGTAGGCATTAGATGGGGATTTTATGCACAAGCCTTCTGGCATCCATTGATTACTCTGTTTAGCACAGGTGGCAATACTCTATGGAGAGTTTTGCTCTGTTTATCAACAATTAATGTGCTAGTATAGGAAATGTGATCATGTGATGCTTAATGCTTTTAAATCTATTGCATTATGGGTTCCTTTGCATATATATGTAGTTAATCACACCTATATAACAATGTTCACACAATTTAATTTAATTTATACAATTTTATTAATTTTAAATTTATAACTGTGTATCCATTATACACATACAAATATTAACATGATTATTGTATGTGCACACATCTACAAATATTCATATATACATGTAAATATACACTATTACAATTAAATAAATCCTTAGAAGCTTATATATGTGGACTGGGATGAGTTTAAACTAAAGAAAATATAGTATTATGGAACATATTAGGTGAAATAGGATGATGGATAAATAATACCATTTCAATATCAACTTTTTAAATGTCAAAGCATCTAATATATTTTATAGATTTTAGTCTATTTATTGAACTGTACATCTCACATATATCAAATGTACAAATACTAACATTATCATTAATATCAATATTATGAATTTTATTTACAAAATGCAACAACAAATTTTTTCAAAACCCAAAAAATTTTTAATAAATGATTCTATATATGTACTACTTTCCTAATAAAATGATCCACCAAAATCAAACATTAATTTTAAAGGTTTATCTTGTTTATGTAGTTTAATATTCAAAATTATCCTTGGACAAACTGCAGCAGAGGGATAAGATGATAATATGTAGGACCATCTATATATTTATTCTTTTTAGGTTTTTTAAAAATATCAACATTAAACTTTAAACTCAAATTTTCAATATTTATTTTTTCAACCATTTTAAATTTAAGGTTTTCTATTTGAATTGAAGCTTTATCGTAGTTATCAAATATTGACATAATACACATTCTCATACCTTTATCTTCTTTTAGACAAACAAGATCATTATCATGAATAAACTTTTTAATTCTATGCAGTTGCAAATTCCAATTGTAATTAAGGTACATTTTTAAATTTCTTAATGTTAACTTTATTACTAATTCATTTGATGTATCAGAAGAACATTTAATTATAATAAAAGAATGTTCTACAACAAATGTTAACTCTAAATTAATACAAGTTCACATACCACCAAAATATTTAGAACCATAATTTAACATATACTTTTGTTGAAAATCTATATTCATGTTAGTAATATAGTAAACTTATTTAAATTTTTATTGTATAGAAAAGTAATTTTTTGATCAACTTTTTTATAATTTTTATAGTAATTACTAAAATAATATTTAAAATGACTTTTATAATCAAACCATTCACCAAGTATCATGAATATTAATAAAATAATTTAAACACTTTAAATATGTACATTGACAGAATACCAAATGTTTGCACTGATAAATGATATTCCATAAAATAATCATTTTAATCTCTTGTATTTTATCATTTCGCATATTACATTCTTTATTTATTTTAATATTGCTACAGTTTGGGAAAATATAACACAGTTTACAATTATATAAAAAACTGCAATCTATATTTTAGACATATTATCATCATAGACACTTTTGTTCATTTTTGCAAAATCCAAATTTGATTCAACATATTGAAATTTATATCCCAAAGTAAATGCATGTAAATAAAACATTTAACAGCAATATCATCATAGGTTAAAGAGGTGAATCATTTCCTTGAGCCTATCCAGGATATTAAATTGACGAAGAATGATATTTTGGTAAGTTTTGATATTGTTTCACTTTTTACTAGTGCACCTATAAATGAAGCTATTTAATTTTTTTTTTAAAAAAAATCAATTACTTATTTTTGCTGTGGTTTTGATTGAACACTGCTTATCGAATACATCCCTTTGTTTTTGATGGGCAGATGTTTAAACAAACATCAGGTCTAGATATGGGCTAACCAATATCTCCAGCATTAGCTTTTATTTTTATGGAGAATTTAGAAAATATTTTTTTTTATTTCAGAAGTTAAAAAAAAACATCTATAACACTGAGGTATGTTGATGATACCTTTGTTCTTTGGCCTCGTGGTAAGCATGCTCTTGATGAGTTATTTGTTTATTTTGTAAACTTTTCACAACAATATCAAATTTACTGTGAAAATAGAAAATAATAACCAATTACATTTTGTAGATATTTTAACTGAAACAAGAGAAGATAAATTATATATATATATATATATATATATATATATATATATATATATATATATATATATATATATATATATATATATATATATATATATATATATATATATATATATATGACATGTTTATTTCATGTTTAAAGAGGTTTATTTAAACTTCATTAAATCAATATTTCAGATTCTGTAGTCAAGTTGCAATCTTTAAGTGTCCATATACATTCAATGGACCATTAGTAAGAATGAATTTCCATTCTTGCTATTAAAAGGTGAGAAGGTTACCTTGACAGCATATAAAGACACACTGGGAAGTTTCTACATTTTTCTTCCTTTCACCATCCTGCACAATTATTTTCAATGGCATAGCTATTTTGAGATAGAACAAAGAGACTTTTTATGATATCCATTTTCTCAATGGCATTTCTGGTACTAATAAAATATTTCCTGATAATGGTTTTAATTACAACATTATTAAAAAGAAAAAAAAATATTTTGATACATCAGAAATTAAGATAAATTTGTCATATATAAAAGGAATAACTGATAAAATTAGTAAAATTCTAAAGAAAAAAGTCAATGAAATATTTCAACTTTCTAAAGATTAAATTTGTTTGGAGTGTCATGGCGTATATGAAATTCCATGTAGGGTCTGTTCATATGCATATACTGCACATACTTATCGTAGAATAAATAATAGAAAGGAAGAACACATTTTGGAAGACAGAGAAAAATCCAATTCATCAGCTATTTATTCTTATACAAAAATAACTAATGATTGTAAGACAAAGTCAATTGTAAAACATATCAACCAATAGAATTTAAATACAAGAAAAAAGAAAGAAGATAAAAGTGATTTTAAATCTCACACGCATTCCTATGATTTGAGAAAGAGGGCGCTCTGAAGAACATATTTGATATTGTACTGAAATGTCAGCTATTTAGCTATTTTACTACATGGAAGTTCCTGAAAATAATAATAATATGAAATCATCATTTATCCATGAAAATATTAAAATTAACATTATTAATCTTTACTGGAAAGATTTGTTTACAGAATGAAGGTATTTTGAATGAATGTGTGTGAAGAAAATTAAAGCCGTTTGCAATGTTCATTTTTTAATCAATTGTAAAAGAAATAGATTTTTCCTAGCTGTTATAAACTTTCCTTTCATACATATAAGTAGAAAATTGTTGTAGGTTTAATGAGGGACATTTTGATATATTAACTGCTTTTATGACAAATATAAGAAAAAAGTTAGATTTTTTAGATAAAAAATTGTTACAAGTCATGCGTTGTTAGCCAGAGCCCAGCGCATGCAGCCTTGCAAGCAAGCAGTTACTTGCAGACAGTTGTCGCAGGTTCGCTTCCCGGACGATGCTTTGACATATGGAAGGAAAAAACTGTTACAACTCCGCCTATCATTAAGTAATACTTTTCATCCAACGTCAGGGTCAATTTGTGATAAGATCGTTGATTTTAGAGTGACTAAAGAAAATGATATATGAAGGCAAACAAATACATTTAACAAACTAATTAAAATGAAACAGCAAATGCTAACATTGTCTTTGTCTGAATGAGAAAGGGTACATGCTGTAAAGAAATTATCAGATAGAAAATTATTAGATACTGAAATGAAATTTCTAAATAAAGGTTTTAATTTTGCGATTACACCAACAAAATAACATTTTGAAGACATTATAGTTTATTAAAAATACTTTGTGGAGAAGCACATATAGTGAGGAGAAAAATATATGCGATATTTTACATAAAGCAAAACCACCAAAAATTAATTTATCAATTAATGAAAGAAGAGTTTTCTTTGCATTAAAAAATGACAAATCTATTACTATCCTTCCAGCAGATAATGGTTATACTACAGTAATTTGAAATCAGGCTGATTATTATATAAAAAATACATAATTTATTAAATGATAGTATTTATAAGAAAATTTATATCTTGAAAAGAAAACAAAAACATTAAATTACTCTACTGATCTAGATTTAGAAACGACGATCCAGCTTATTCCCAGGGAAACATATTTTTATCCCAAATTGTATGGTTTACTAAAGATTCATAAACCATATATTCCATTCAGACCGATTGTAAGGGCAGTTCAGCCACGTTTACCAGAAATGTTACCATATGTTAAATATGGTAATCAGTTCTTGAGCATATCAGGGATGGTAAATTGACTAAGAATAATATTTTGGTATATTTTGATATTCTTTCACTTTTTACTAATGTGCCTGTAAATGAAGCTATTCAAGTTTTTTTTTTAAAAAAATAATTACCTAATTTTGATGTGGTTACGATTCAACACTACTTATTGAATACACTTTTTCGTTTTTGATGGGAAGATGCATAAACAAACATCAGGTCTAGCTAAGGGTTCACAATTTCTCGAGCATTAGCTTCTATTTGTATGGATGCTTTGAAAAATAACATTTTGAATTCAGAAGGTAAAAAAAAAAAAAACATCTCTATAGCTGACGTATGTTGATATATTTAGTATTTGGTCTCATGATAAGCATTCTGAATGCCTTTCTTATTTTTTTAAACTCTTTTCATTACAATATAAAACTTACTATGGAAGTAGAAAATAATAACTAATTACCTTTTGTAGATGTTTTAATAAAAAGAAGAGAACATGGTATATATAGAAAACCAACAAACACTCGGAGGTATCTACGTTTTTCTTCTCATTACCATCGTGCACAACTCTTTTCAGTCGCAAATACATTGTTAGATAGAACAAAGAGACTTTCTGATGATAGCCATTTTATAAGGACATTTCTGCTACTAATAATATGCTTCTTGATAATGGTTTTAATTACAACATTATTAATATGGCTTATACATATAAAAAAGAAAAAAATTATTTTGACACATCAGAAATTAAGACAATTTTGTCATATATAAACAAAGTGATTGATAAAATTGGTAACATTCTAAAGAAAAATAATATTCACACAGTTTACACTACTTTAAAAAAAAATCATGAAATATTTCCATTTCCTAAAGAAACAAATTTTTGGAGTGTCATGGTGTATATGAAATTCCACTAGGATCTGTTCGCATACATATATTGGACAAATTAATCGTAAAATAAATATTAAAAAGAAAGAACACATTGTGGCAGTCGGGGAAAAATCCAATTCATCAGCTATTTATTCTCATATAAAATAAACTAATCATAATATCAATTTTGATAAAACAAATATTCTAGCAAAAATTGAACATAATGACCAGAGATTGCTAAGATAATCTATAGAGATTTTTAAAAGACCAAAGAGGATACTCTGAGGACGGTAACTGTTATTGCACTAAAACGTCAGCTATTTAGCTATTTTATTACAGGGAATATCACGAAAATAATAATAATATGAAATCATCATTTAACCATATATATATATATATATATTGAACCACGTGGGAGTAAGATCGTAGTGATTATTTAAATTTAGTAATAATAATAATAATAATAATAATAATAATAATAATAATAATAATAATAATAATAATAATAATAATAATTTTATTATTATTAAATCTCGATCCACTTCAGCGGCAAGCTTAATATTGCAGCACCTGTACAAATAAGTGGAGAAATCACATACAGAATATTGATAACACCAACAACACTATAATCAGAACCATGATATACAAAGTATAATCTGTGGCCACATTTCCAGGCTATTGAACTTATCGGCTGCTAAATTCAAACTTCTCTCACCCAAAGCATTTTATTTATTTAGAGGTAAGACCGCAGGTGCCAGCTAATCAAAAAATATAATTAGCTTACCTTGATACAGGTAACCACATTTAGCACTTGTCTTAACCCTTTTCTAGCTCTTTTCTTTATTTATAGAAATGTAAATTATAATAAGCCACTTAAGGATTGATCTTAATTACGAATGGTCTATGGTAGTATACTTTATAAGAGAGATGACTAAATGTAGAAAATAAATAATTATTTTTTACATTTCTAATAAAAAAATATTACTAAAAATTATTGTAACGCATATTATACATTTGAGTGTATTTTCTCATTCAGATTTATTAAAAAAATTCAAAAATAACTCACTACTGTATCCTTATATTTAAATAAAATCATTAACAAAATGTCTGATATTCATTGCAAATAAATTTTGCTCTGGGAATTGTATCATTTTTTTCAATAACTTTTTCTATTGTAACATAATAATAGTCCCTGTGCTAAGTAAATGTCATCATCTCTAATCGTTTTAATGTTTTGAAATCAGTATCAACTTTATAAATATTGATAAATTTTATAAAAGTTTTAACAAAACATTTAGAAAATGTATTATTATATAAAATATTGTACATATAACTTTAAAATGATAATAACTGATCATATAAAATGTATGAAGTTCTTTATAATTTTTATGATTACTTTTAATAAACATAGTTAGACATTAAACCTATTGCTAAATTTAATAAATATACAAATTCTAATGTTTTTCTATATTTCACACTCTCATAAAACTACAGAAAAGACAAGAAAACATTTACTGTTGGCATGTTGACAACATATTAATTTTACAAATTTAATATTTTTTTCTTCTTTATTTACAGTTTGTTTCTCTATAGCATATTGATACAGTATAATTCATGACTTCCTACTACTTCTGTAGCACTTTGTAATAATTGTTCTAAATTCAAAACCCTTTCCAAAATCACTGTTATTTTCAAAGTTAATACAATGTAAATTCTGGTTCTCAGTAGCAATATTATCAATTTTTTAACAACATTCCTTGTAGCGATTATTAAACTAAGTAAGATGAAACCATAACATGTAGTAATAAAGATTACAAAAATGACTATTAAAATTTTTATTAGTCAATCATTAGATTAGACAATATTCCTAACATTTTTGTAATTTAATTTTCACAATACCACTCTCAAGCAAAATAAGTATTGGTTACTATCCTATCAGCTTCTAACACATTGTAGATGGATGTACTTATAATCATATGACCAAGGATATGTAAAATAAATGTATAATCCGAAGATGCACATTTCCTACTGAATGAGCACTCATCAGTTGGCACAAACCCCATATTCTATGACACATATTTTTATCGTTATATATTTCAAAGTATTACAATTTAATTGATCATGTCAAACTTGCTGCCCTTAACTGATGAGTGCTTCATCAGCATCAAATATGCATATTAGGGTTTATACATGTTTTCCACGTAACATTGATCATATGTTTATTGTTACATCCATCAACAAGAGGGTAAAAGCGCGTGTAAACCAGTTACTACCTAGCAGTATGTGTGGTGTTGTGAAAATTGAATTGCAGAAATATTTTTATTTATTGGTTAATGTTCCATAAAATGGGTTGTGTCAGTATTGGGACAGCAGCATGCTTGATACATAACAATTAAACTGTAGTTGTTTGCTATCTGTATATATTGACTAATGAGAACTATATGTCGTTGAGGTTGCTGTCTGTTCCAACTGATGAGTGTTAATTCAGCACAAATGGTACACCTTGAGATTCATACATCTTTTTTACATGTATTTTGTCATAAATTTAAATTTGCATCTGTCAACAAAGTATAATATGCAGATAGAAACCATTGTCTTTCTTGCGTGATAGTGGTATAGTCAAAATTACACTACAGAAATATTATACATAAACGAATACTTTCACGGCTTCAGGGTACATTAAATAAAATATTTTATAAAAAATACATATTTACGGCAATATTTCTTTCCTTTCTAAAACTCCGAGGCAAATCAACTAATGGAACTATATATCATGAATAAATGTAACTACATAGTCTGCAATTCAGTATAATTCAAATAGAGAAATTCATTACAGTTTATAGCATAAGTATTTTTAGTTCATAGGTATTAACTATAATCGCATATCTTTTTAATAAATAGAAATTTATAACTATGAATTTCTAGCAACCATATGAATACTTCTCAACATTCATACTTTTTGTAAATATTAATAGTTCAATGGGAAATAACTGAATTAAAACGCTTGACGACATTTTTGTAAAATGAGGTTGTACTAACAAAATTAACTGCATATTTTAAATAAGAATGTCCTTTGTATATTATTTTAAACAATTCTTCAGAAATTAAAAAAAAAAAATCATGGTGTGTTTAATAAAATTATTTTGGGCTACATACATAAAGTCAATATGTAATAGATATAGTCTGCAGAAAATGTCATATTGTAAAACTTAAAGTAATTAAATAGAATAAAATTAATGTTAAATTATTTTCAATGTATTTCCCTCAGTTTATTCCAATGCTTAAAAAATATTCATTATAAAATACATTTTACGTAATCTATGACAAATAGATCTCTCCGGAAAAGAAGTTGGTGATTTAGCACCATATTAATATTGTGTCTGGAATTGTTTGTATGTCTTTTAAAATATAATAATAAATTTAAACAATATTTTCTAATAGAGTTAAAATTTCACAGTATAGTATTTCCAAAATTAGCATATAATGAAATCAATAATAATTGTTAAAGATGTTCAGACACAGGAAAAGCGTAGAAGTAATAATAATGTAAATTATGTAAGAATTCGTGCGAAAGATATTGAAATTTTTCTTGTAAAACGTAGGAATAAGAATATGTGCATGCCTATTTTATTTCATTTTTTACAATAAAAACGGCTATCGGTTTTGAATTTTGCAAAACATGAACTTTATTCGTAAGCATTTTTCTGTAGCCTAATTTTTATTGCGTGCATACTGAAGTAAAAAAATTGCTACAAAGATGTAATTATGAGTGTGGTTCATTTTAATCTTCTTATGACTAAGTGGAATAAGAGTTTAGGGATATTAATTTGTAAAATTACTTCATATTTTTCTAAAATATGATGAGGTTTATTTATATATTTTTTTAAAATGTGAAGTAATATTTTTTATAATCTTTTGCATATCTATTTATTGATCAAAATATTAAACTATGTATATGTGTCAATATTTAGTTATCTGCATATTTACTTAAAAATAACTTACTGCCCACCAATGTGTTTTTCTGCTTGTTCATCTATCTATCTATCTATCTATCTATCTATCTATCTATCTATCTATCTATCTATCTATCTATCTATCTATCTATCTATCTATCTATCTATCTATCTATCTATCTATCTATCTATCTATCTATCTGTCTGTCTGTCTGTCTGTCTGTCTGACTGTCTGTCTATCTGTCTATCTGTCTATCTGTCTATCTATCTATCTATCTATCTATCTATCTATCTATCTATCTATCTATCTATCTATCTATCTATCTATCTATCTATCTATCTATCTATCTATCTATCTATCTATCTATCTATCTATCTATCTATCTATCTATCTATCTATCTATCTATCTATCTATCTATCTATCTATCTATCTATCTATCTATCTATCTATCTATCTATCTATCTATCTATCTATCTATCTATCTATCTATCTATCTATCTATCTATCTATCTATCTATCTATCTATCTATCTATCTATCTATCTATCTATCTATCTATCTATCTATCTATCTATCTATCTATCTATCTATCTATCTATCTATCTATCTATCTATCTATCTATCTATCTATCTATCTATCTATCCTGTAAATAAGTGTATATTATAATATCTTAATAATCTTTTTATGGCAAAAATTTATGATGGAAATTAATAATTAGACAAAGGTCTTATATGGATTATTTAAGCGTTTTAAACATTCAAAGTTGTTGTTTTCTAAATCATTTGGATTTATTAATGTACGCAATTATACAAAAAGCACATTATATAGTTACATTTTTAACAATTGAAATTACATATGTGTTTATATATGTAGTGAAAGTAAAGTTTTATTTGAGTTATACAGTGTATTATTCTGCTTTATTTCCCAACGTTTCAATAAAATAACTTTGTCTTGTCAAACTTAAGATCTTAGTAAAGAATTATTATGTTTTAAATAATAAAGACAATGAACGTGATATACAGAACATTCATTCTTACATAAAAGGAGTGACCAAATTTTACACATTGGGAACGACGTTTCTGATGAAAATATAGGCTTTTAAAGTCCTCACAAATATGTTGGCTTTTAGAAGATACTTACAAACTAATGATATTTTTTCCATAAGATTACTTCATTTCCATCTAGTATTACAATTTGGCCATATCGCTTTATTAAATTGTCTATAAATAATTATATTTAATTTCTAAAGCTGGTCCTGTATTTAAAAAAAAAAAAAATCAAAAAAATATAAAGAAAACAGCAAATTATTTTTTAGAATTTAATTAAAATAAATTAAATGCAAATCTTACAAAAAAATTACTAAGTATTGTGTGTGTATATATATATAAACAAAAAAAGACTTATAAATCCAAGAAATAATATTATATTTCAACCAGAGGACTGGTGTAATTTTTGATTATCGCCATTTTACTGTGTATTTTTTACTTTCTGATGAAAACCAGTTCTCTGGTTGAAATATAATATTATTTCTTGGATTTATAAGTCTGTTTTTGTTTTTATATGTTTTTCCTTTAGTTATATATATATATATATATGATCACTAGATGTAGCTTTACCCTTAGCTGCTAACAAGCTTTTTTTACATAAACGCCGAGAGAGTGTCTAGTCTTACAACTCTTCGCTGACCTGAGCCAACTGGCTCAAAACTATGGTTTAATGGTGGTGGCAATGAAACAGATATTAAATTCTACCTCTCTCAGCATTTATGTAAAGAAATCATGTTAGGAGCTATTGATAAAGCTCCATCTAGTGATCATAAAATGCAAGCTAAAAGCAAGTTACAAAATTTATAACTTTTGTTTATTAGCTTTAGGCACTATTTCGCTTTTCACTTATTATTTCTAAATAATACATGGGCAATTCAAAAATATTGCAGTTTGTAATGTTAATTGACTATTTATTAGTCTGCATAACAGGGACATGTTTATTTCATGTTCTTCAATGTATCAATATTTCATACTCTGTAGTGAACTTGCAATCTTTAAGTGTCCATATATATTCAATGGACCATTAGTAAGAATGGATTTCCATTCTTGCTATTAAAAGGTGTGAAGGTTGCCTTGAAAGCAGTGAGATATATTGATTACTATATTTTACTGTGAATGTTTAGGTGGGTACTGGTTGGAATCTAATTATATCATTATCCGAGATTAGCTTTAGGCACTATTTCGCTTATTATTTCTAAATAATACATGGGCAATTTAAAAGTATTGCAGTTTGTAATGTTAATTGACTATTTATTAGTCTGCATTACAGTGACATGTTTATTTCATGTTTAAAGAGGTTTATTTAAACTTCAATGTATCAATACTTCATTCTCTGTAGTCAAGTTGCAATCTTTAAGTGTCCATATATATTCAATGGACCATTAGTAAGAATGGATTTCCATTCTTGCTATTAAAAGGTGTGAAGGTTGCCTTGACAGCAGTGAGAGATATTGATTACTAAATTTTACTGTGAATGTTTAATGGTTACTGGTTGGAATCTAATATATATATATATATATATATTATAACAGGGCTGGGTTCAATCCCTGTTCTAAGGCATAGTATGATATAAGCGAGCATATATATATATATTGTAAACTCCCACGCGACCGAGGCAACATCACTACCTCCGTTAATCCTTGCTTGACGATTCCTTTTTTTTGTTGGCACCTGCTGTGTTCTTCTGTCCGGGGATTACATGATGTTCTGCGACGATAATTTCTAACACCCATACACGTACGCTTTATTTATTTTATACATAGATTCGAATCGAATCCCAGTAATAGGCGCCAGGAAAACTTTTAGAAGAGTCCGCCACGTATGTGCATAAGCCCACTCAATTATATCACAAAACATGCCCGTGCCTCGCTCCAGTCGGAAACATGAAACGAACACAGCCACAATTACCCTTCACACTACCTCCGTTATTATAATCATAGAAAGGCCCGCCCTACATCCCACAGAACAAATTAATCCAACTTCACTTTAGTCTAAAAAGTATCACGACATAAGCATAAAATCAATAAAATCCCACCCCCAAAATATCAACTGCATTCAGCATAAAATCAATAGAATCCCTCCCCCAAAATATCAACTGCATTCATTTCCATACAAACAAACTTACGCTAAAGCATTCATTCCGATATATATAAATTTATGTTGAAATTCCAAGCAATTAAATACCAAAAAAAATTAGCTACATAAATATTTATTTAATCTGTTTAATAATGATTAACGCAGGTATGTGATCGGCAAGCCGAGACAATTAATGGTAAACTTCAAATTACTTTGCACATATTATTTCAGACTGTTGGTCAGTCGGCAAATTTATTAGGTAAAAAATTCTCGAACTGTTCATAAATGATTAATATTAATTATACTGTTTTAGATTAATGTCTTTCTAATAGTTCTGGATATTAAAGTTATTTCTTTAAGTGCACAATTGAATATAACAAATTTTACGATAGCTACCTGTGAAATGTAGAACGACTGTAATGGGATCCTGAGCGAAGCTTATTCTTTAATGAGGTATTCCGGCGATTTGCGCAGTCTCCAATCGAGCGTGGTCCTAATATGAGGTTCTCCGGTGGTATGAGCATCTGGATGGCAATCAGCTGGTCTGGACGCGGAGGTCCGGCGGTCAAGCCGCGAATTCTATATTCAGCAATGCATGGCAGTTAGATTCATAACGTCTAATAAAAATCAAGTCTCTTAATAATTTCTCTAAAGAAGAGCACAACTGTCCTCTGAAAACGCTGTTCGGCCTTTTTGATCTTTGCCTTCACGCCCTCACACCTTGAAATTTTCTCCTCCAATCAATCCCATGCACCTGTGAGTCCCTTTATTTGATAAGTCCATCGCGTGTCAGCTCAACTCCAAGATTTCTGGGATTGTTGACATTAGTTTGGAATTTAACTGTTTTTCTGAGGTATTGTTTCTCTGGGGACAGAAATCTTAGTCGTACAATAGCGGTGTACACTTTCTCACACCTCTGTTTCTAATTTTGGCTTGTTTTATCTCGGCGTACAAGCACATATCCTGCCTATTGTTTCAATTTCTAATTTTACATTTACTAATTACGTTTGTACAAATTAATCTGAGATTGCTTGGAATTTCAGAACATATTGCTAATTAATTTAAATTATTTGATAAAAGTTAAACTTGCGTTCAATCATTCTTCTTTAATTAATCAAAAATGAATAAAAAAAACTACAACGACGGATTATAGATTTATTCTTAGCACACACACACAAAATAATAAAATAACAACAATTTTTACTCTTTTTTTCAATAAATCTGACAGGTACTCTTATATAGCTGCGATCGGCTTTTAGAAACGGCTGTTCTTCGCTTATTATTAAAGCAAGACCGCTTTTATAAAAGTTTTGTCCCTGTCAGTTATTTCGTCCATTGATTATAGTTAAATATACCCCCAAACGCCTGGGTTTGAATACCATGTAACGCTATTCCGTTACATATCTCCCCGCCCGGTGTAGAGTAAAATCCGATGTTGCAGGTTTTAGCTCTGAGAAGGAGCGAAGTTATTCGGCCCTCTTCAGTGCCCTGGCATTGAATGTTCCCTTCCCTTGTGCTAGTACAAAGGCGTTATTTCCATACGCCTTGACGATCTCATATGGGCCCTCATAGATGTCGAGAAATTTCTTGAATACGTTCTGTTCCGGTCGACTGACCGGATTGGATCTTACCATCACTTTGTCTCCCACGGTGAACGTATTTTGGGTCGGCCTCTTGGTTTGCCTTCGTTTCTCCCCCATATGTTCCAATCTCCGTAAAGCCATCTGTTTGTCCTGTCTTGGGTCAACTCTTCCTGTCCGGATCAACGGTCTATCATCGTACGGGTAAGGTATAGGTCGTCCATAATGGAGTCGACTTGGTTCAAGTCCAGTGGACTCATTTTTCGAGGTATTGATCATGGCAATAATCCGGGGAATCTCCCGAACCCATTTCCGATGATCTCCGGCAGTGTATACGCGGAATAGCCGCCCCAACTCCCGCATCACCCGCTCGCATGGGTTGCTCTGCGGGTTCCAGATAGACGTCATATGATGTTTGATCCCCAGTTGGTTCACCCATCGCCTCCATATCCTTGATACAAACGGTGTGCCATGATCCGATAAGAGGCACTTAGGTTTCCCGATGATGGGAAACTGTTTGGTTTCCAACAGTTTGATGGTCTGGTTCGCATTAGCCCGGGCCATGGGGTACGCGGCGACGATTTTGGAGCACAGATCATATGTGACCAGCAAAGACCTCTTCCCCCCAAACATTGGCAATGGCCCGTAGTAATCGATAGCCAGGGTGTGGTTTGGTTCCCGGGCGATGATCGGTATCTGAGGTCCTTCATTCGACCGATTTAACGGTTTTGTCCTCGCACAAACCTCACACTTCCGTAGTCTTCGGGCAATGTCGTGGTGCATCCCCGGCCAGTAAAACCAATTACTGAGGTACCCCTCCATCTTACTCATTCCGTAATGGCCACGTTCCTGATGGGTCTCATCAACCATTCGATCTCGCATTCCCTTCGGTATTACAATGCGGGTTTGTCTCCCGTTCCCGGTTTTCCTTTGGACTATTCCTTCCAGAATAATGCACCGGTCCCGATATTTCCATAGCAAGCTTCCCCCCGTCTCTTCCCCTTTCTGGGCGGGCCCTGCCTTCGGCCTCTTCTCACGTAGGTATCGTATTACCTGTTGGCATTCTTCATCCTCTTTCTGGCTCTTCCGAATGTTGTCCGCTCCAAACTCACCCTCCCTGCTTCGCCTGGTAGTAGCGGCTATGTACACGAACTCCTCACCCTCGGCATTTGGCTGTGGTCCCACAGGGTACCGGCTCAGTGCGTCCGCGACCACGTTATCCTTCCCCTTACAATATTCCACTTCATATTGGAACTCCTGCAGGGCTAAGCTCCACCTCACTAATCTATTATTCATCAAAAAACTCTTGTTCAGAAATTCAAGACTCCGATGGTCGGTAATTACTTTCACTTTGGATCCGACCAGGTATTGTCTGAACTTTTTGAAAGCCCACACTATGGCGAGGGCCTCTCGTTCGGTGACAGTGTATCTTCGTTCGGGATCTTTGAGCAGTCGGCTAATGAACGCCAACACCCTTTGTTCCCCATCCGGCCCCTTTTGGTACAATGTGGCTTCTAGCCCAATGTCACTACTATCCGTCTGTAACCAAAATATCTGGTCGAAGTCTGGGTACGCCAATATGGTCTGTTTTAAAAATCCTTCCTTCACCTTCTGGAAACTCCGTTCCCGTCTCTCATCCCATATCCACGCTTCCTCCTTTCTTAACAATTGTAATAGGGGTTCCATATCATGGGAGAAGTTTTCATAAAACTTGTTATAGAAGGTGCACATTCCGAGGAATGCTTTGATATCCTTTCTCTTCTTCAGAACAGGGAATTCTTGGATGGCCTGGATCTTTTCAGGGTTAGGCCGTATTCCCTCCTGGCTTATGATATGTCCCAAGAATTTGACTTCCTGGGTCGCGAAGTGGCTTTTTCTTATATTTATTTTTATGCCCTTCTGTTCGCATTCATGGAGCACCATTTCTAAATGCCGACAATGCTCGTCTATGTTTTCAGACGCTATAATAATATCGTCGACGTACATCGTGACGAATTTCTTAACTTCCTCTGATAGGGTTTGGTCCAGGCACTGCACTAAGCCAGCACCGCTATTCTTTAATCCGAAAGGCACGCGGTTAAACTGGTACACCCGTCCGTTATATTTGAATGTGGTGTATTTACGATCATCCGGATGGAGGCTCATTTGCCAGTAGCTATTTGTCAAATCCATGGTGGAGAAGATTCGCTTGTGCTGAAATCTCGTCATCAGTTCGCTCATGATGGGCGGGGCATTTGTATCTGGAATGGTCACCTTGTTCAGTTGTCTGGCATCGAGGCACAATCGTATCGATCCGTCACTCTTTCTTACGGCTAAGATGGGGTTACAGTACGGTGAGGTACACTTCGAGATAACCCCCCACTCTATCATCTGCTCCAGCTGAGTTTCAATTTCCTTTCTGTATTGGAATGGGATTGGGTACGCCCTGGTTTGATATGGGTTGCTGGTGTTCAACCGGATTCGGTGTTCTTACCCCTTGATTACTCCCGGTTTATCCGAGAAAACACTCTCGTAAGTCCCCAGTATTCCTTGGATCTTCTCTCTCTGCCCTTCATCTGGCCCTGCCATTTCCTTCACCCTTTTCTCAATTTCCCCTTTTATCATGATACATTGCAGTTTCCTCTGCCCTTCCGGTTCTTTATCCATGGTTTCCCCAAACGGCACCGTGACCCTGCCGATTCTTGCTTGTTCAGTCCCATAATCAATGTTGCACTTTGCCATTCTCATAAAATCAGACCCTAACACCAAGTCGTGTATCAGCCCCTCAAGTATTAACACAACCTGGGTGAATTCCTGTCCTGCAATAACTATATTCGCCCACACCTGTTTGGTCTGTATTTTTGCCCTCTTCCCATTGGCCAGTATAACCTGGGTCCCTTTCAATGGCAAGATTTTCAGTCCTGTCTTCCCTTGGGCGATCCTGTCAAACGTTTCCTGAGCCATTACCGACACCTGACTTCCTGTATCCAGCAGCGCCCTCGCATGCACCCCTTGGATTGATACCTCGATCTTGGGGCACTCCTGTTTTCCCCAGGGTCCTTTCCCCCCTTCATCTTGTGCTACGTTAGCTATCCGGATCCCATCCTTCCCTTCTCCGATGAAATAGTCATCATTTTCGGCCGCATCTAATATCTCCAACACTCGTTTTATCTCAGTTTTCCCCTCAATTACTTGTCTAATCTCCCTGGGCAGGTTGCGCCCCGCTATCCTGATTTGCCGCTCTTCTGGTACTCGATATTCACTGATTTTTCTTAACCTTGCCACCTGTCGCTGTATGAAGGTACTGTACGTTTCATCTTCTCCCTTTTCGCTTTGCTCTATCGCCCACCTTTCCCTTTCTTGTTGGGCTAGTCCCCAATATCTTCCCATGATGGCTCTTTGGTATTCTTCAAACGTCTCCGGTTTTTCTTTCATCGACTCCCACCAGTCCACGACCTCCCCTTGGATGTGGCTGCATGCAATCGCTATCTTTGACTCTTCACTACACTGCCCGCATGAGAACAACCTCTTTAGACTTTCCACATGTCGACACGGGCTTTCGTTTCCCTTTCCTGTAAAATGTTCCAGCTTAATCCACTTTCCCTCCATTCTGTTTAATATTTAGTTTATCTTTGGCTATAATAATCCACGACTCGTCACCTACTACTCCGCGGGTCCCCCTGACTGTCTTATCCTATCCTTCGATGCTCATTGCCCTTCAAAATTCCCACAGCTCCTGTCCTTCCTTCAATTTGGTTCCTCATGCTCAGATTATCCCAGGTCCCACTGTTCCCTTCATTTATATACGGTAGTCCTCGGTTATATTCACGGTTATACTTTACTTAACTTTTATATATATATAATTTTTTTTCTGTGGTCATCTACATATCCGTGTTGTTTATACGCAACGTCCCTTTTATTTTTAAGTAACACGAAAACTAACAAGATCCCAGATACAGTTCGTTCCCTTTTTCAAGAATACACTAATATTAAAATGATTTTCCTTTCCTTTTTTTTTTTTTTTTTCGATTAAAATTATTTGCAGTTGTCTTATTAGTATAGAAATTAATTTACGAGTTGCTTCCTTTGATACACGATATTTCCTCCACGGAATCCCGCTATTCCACAGCTTTCTACAAATATCAGTTATATCCGGCCGCTTGATTATTTTATTAATACTACTAGAACTAAATCCCCTTCCCACTCTCTCAAGCAATATTTAATAGTTAGTTTTTTTTTTTTTTTTCACGATAATTCCGAAAATTTTCCCCCTGCTTTAGTAGACAATTTGTTCAGTATTTCGAGCGCCCTCTTTTTAGATTTGCTTTCGTTGTTATTAACGTCAGCTGTACTCACGTCGGTTCTGCCCTTTGAAACAACAGTTTCGCCGCACGTTGCTGCGCCAAATGTAAACTCCCACGCGACTGAGGCAACATCACTACCTCCGTTAATCCTTGCTTGACGATTCCTTTTTTTTGTTGGCACCCGCTGTGTTCTTCTGTCCGGGGATTACATGATGTTCTGCGACGATAATTTCTAACACCCATACACGTACGCTTTATTTATTTTATACATAGATTCGAATCGAATCCCAGTAATAGGCGCCAGGAGAACTTTTAGAAGAGTCCGCCACATATGTGCATAAGCCCACTTAATTATATCACAAAACATGCCCGTGCCTCGCTCCAGTCGGAAACATGAAACGAACACAGCCACAATTACCCTTCACACTACCTCCGTTATTATAATCATAGAAAGGCCCGCCCTACATCCCACAGAACAAATTAATCCAACTTCACTTTAGTCTAAAAAGTATCACGACATAAGCATAAAATCAATAAAATCCCACTCCCAAAATATCAACTGCATTCAGCATAAAATCAATAGAATCCCACCCCCAAAATATCAACTGCATTCATTTCCATACAAACAAACTTATGCTAAAGCATTCATTCCGATATATATAAATTTATGTTGAAATTCCAAGCAATTAAATACCAAAAAAAATTAGCTACATAAATATTTATTTAATCTGTTTAATAATGATTAACGCAGGTATGTGATCGGCAAGCTGAGACAATTAACGGTAAACTTCAAATTACTTTGCACATATTATTTCAAACTGTTGGTCAGTCGGCAAATTTATTAGGTAAAAAATTCTCGAACTGTTCATAAATGATTAATATTAATTATACTGTTTTAGATTAATGTCTTTCTAATAATTCTGGATATTAAAGTTATTTCTTTAAGTGCACAATTGAATATAACAAATTTTACGATAGCTACCTGTGAAATGTAGAACGACTGTAATGGGATCCTGAGCAAAGCTTATTCTTTAATGAGGTATTCCGGCGATTTGCGCAGTCTCCAATCGAGCATGGTCCTAATATGAGGTTCTCCGGTGGTATGAGCATCTGGATGGCAATCAGCTGGTCTGGACGCGGAGGTCCGGCAGTCAAGCCGCGAATTCTATATTCAGCATCGCATGGCAGTTAGATTCATAACGTCTAATAAAAATAAAGTCTCTTAATAATTTCTCTAAAGAAGAGCACAACTGTCCTCTGAAAACGCTGTTCGGCCTTTTTGATCTTTGCCTTCACGCCCTCACACCTTGAAATTTTCTCCTCCAATCAATCCCATGCACCTGTGAATCCCTTTATTTGATAAGTCCATCGCGTGTCAGCTCAACTCCGAGATTTCTGGGATTGTTGACATTAGTTTGGAATTTAACCATTTTTCTGAGGTATTGTTTCTCTGGGGACAGAAATCTTAGTCGTACAATAGCGGTGTACACTTTCTCACACCTCTGTTTCTAATTTTGGCTTGTTTTATCTCGGCGTACCAGCACATATCCTGCCTATTGTTTCAATTTCTAATTTTACATTTACTAATTACATTTGTACAAATTAATCTGAGATTGCTTGGAATTTCAGAACATATTGCTAATTAATTTAAATTATTTGATAAAAGTTAAACTTGCGTTCAATCATTCTTCTTTAATTAATCAAAAATGAATAAAAAAAACTACAACGACGGATTATAGATTTATTCTTAGCACACATACACAAAATAATAAAATAACAACAATTTTTACTCTTTTTTTCAATAAATCTGACAGGTACTCTTATATAGCTGCGATCGGCTTTTAGAAACGGCTGTTCTTCGCTTATTATTAAAGCAAGACCGCTTTTATAAAAGTTTTGTTCCTGTCAGTTATTTCGTCCATTGATTATAGTTAAATATACCCCCATACGCCTGGGTTTGAATACCAAGTAACGCTATTCCGTTACAATATATATATATATATATACTTGATCAAAAGTGATAAGTTAAATTATTTTTTTGTTATATATGTGTGTGTGAATATATTTGAAATGGGTTAATGAAAATAGATTGAGACACAAGAGGGAGGGGGTTATGTGGTTTGTGCTCTTGTATTTTGTTTAGAAGTGCATGCATTTGTATTACTGCATGGGTGAATGAGTGTAATAAATTCTTAAAAAGAAGAAAATTTACATGGCCAAGCTTTAATTCCAAAGATGGACGATGATGGACAGAATTTCCAAAAAGATATGTTAATTGCAAGAAAGGTATAGATTGCTATGTTGATGAATAAAAGTATTTTAATTAAGAAGGAAATTATTTCAAGATGGAAGATGGAGCGTAGAATTGTTAAAAAAGGATAAGTTAAATGCCAGGAAAGAATCAAAAAAGGTATAGATCACTATCGTAATAGATAAAAGCTATTTTTAATTAAAAAAAGAAAAGTTGCTGAAAGGTTTTGTTTGTTCACACCACGTAAAAAAATCAATTAAATTTATATATATATATATTCACCAACCATGAACAGGATGGGGTAAAGGACAAGAATGGACCAGGCTCTGCCAGCCATCCTGCAGAGGTATTGTGGTTGCTATCCATATTGTACCAGTCGAAAAATGCACCACCTAAACTGCAAGTCGGATCCAAACTCAGCTGAACCAAACTGAATTCAAACCCAACTCACCCACTCTGATTAGTAGAAATCGACGGCACAGTGCTATGCACCAAGAAACTAGCTCAATGGTTGGTGAGGATCAGAGACCCCTGAACTGACATTAATATCTGATAATAAACTGACTAAAATAATTTTAAATCGAATCATATGTATATGTTCGGGTTGCCAACACAGACAGCGAGCATTAACGTTAAAATAATTATAAAAGAATTAAGAACGAAGAAACCAAGTGTGTTTAGAAAATATTTAATAATAATAATTTGTTTTGTTTGAATTTTAAATAATGATTATATTAATCACCTCAAGCCTTTAATATAGTTTAGAATTATAATAATAATAAGGATGGCGGTCCTTATCATATGCCACCAAGTATTATGCAATATTTGAATTCTATGTCTATGCCCCCAACAAGAAAATAAAGGCAGATAAAGGTATTCATTAGTAAAGGAAATTATTACTCTAATTTTATTACAACAATGTGAGATTTATTTTCACATTCGAAAATCCCTTCATGAAGAGCAAGATACGTATTTTAGGGCATAACTTTAATCTTTGTTGGAAAACTTATTTACTGAGAATATAACTGAGAAATTGTTTGACTTTAATTGAAATCACTTCATCATGAATTATGAGCATCAGAGTGGGCTTTTCTGGAACAGAGAGGCAATGGTGCTGACGAATTATGAGCTATAAAGTGAAATTGAAAGACAATAGCTAGTCGATAATTGAAGTCATATGGCGGCTTCCATCTGACAAGCCTTATGCCCTTTGACAAATATGAATGGGAGAGGAAGTGCTTTCTTCCTCGATAATTTAAAATAACAGAAATATTATCACCGACCAGCCTAATGGAGCGGAAGATTGCCCTACGTCAGCAACGTTGAAGATGATGACATACTAGTCACCGTTACCCAATTATAGAATGCTCTACATGATGACTTGATCAAATGAATTAAAGTCAAATGAGCTATAAGTAAAACTATTTTAAAGTATTTGTAAATCATATTAATTATGCCACAATCATCGTGCCCTTCCTGAATTTTAATAGAAAATAACACAGTTGAATTAGAATATATTTGATCCTTTATCGGCCCTTTTGCAATAAAAACATTTTAAGATTATACATAAATAAATAAATATTAGTGAAATGAGAAAATAGCGGTGGCATAGATTAGAAACGGAGCTAATAATTTATTATTAGCCAATTATAAAAAATAACACACATTTAATAATTTCTTTTGACTCAATGATTGATAGAACTGTATAAATCTAGTTCTAATGGGCGAGAATTATTATCAGAGTTAATATTATATTTTCTACGTAAGGCAAATAGAACAAAGGAGTTTATCGAGTTGAAAGATTATTGGCATATAATTAAAATAACAACATTAATAAATTACACACACACACACACACACACATATATATATATATATAATAAATGAACCGCCAAGTAAGAAAAGAGAAAGTTTAAAGACTAGAGGTTGAGAGAACTACAATATAAATTTACAGTAGCATGAATAAAAGGTTTTATAAAGATTGTTACATTAAAGAATAAAAGAGCTCTAAAAGGGAGTGTAAAGTAAAGTTCGAAACTGGCCAGAAAGTTTAAGGTTCATTTGGAAACATATTACCCATTTCTTCTGGGGCTGGTTCTTAGTTTACATGTCCGGGTTGGTAAAAAAAAGTAGGCACTATTTGGTCGATTACTTGAACAGCATTTTAGTGACTTTTCATAATTTTAGCAGCATGATTGGTCTGGAAAAGATTCAGCAGCTGCATTGAAGATTTTCAGGGGACTTCAGGAACCGATAGCCAGATTCCTGACGTTTAGCCCCTTACCATGATCGAAACACTATTTAAGACACACAGAGTTTACTGTACTTCTCTACAACAAAGATGGCTTCCCCTCTCCAAACTTTTCAGAGCTATAAATACTGTCCTCTGATGCCTTCAGGCTAGTGCTTCTTTCATTATCAATGTTTTTAGATTTACTGGTTGTTTTTAGATACATTCCTTCGATAAGGCTTTCAAACTCATTAACTTGAATTCATTTTCTAATTAGAAAATAAATTTTTAAAATCAGAAAATGATTTTAATTAGGAAATCCTTATATTTTTTCTAATTCATAAAACTTTAACTATTGTTTTTGGAAAAGGAAAATCTGAAAGCTTATCGAAAGAATGTAGCTTTTAATCATTAAAACTTTAACAAATTGTTTAAAAATAAAATCAAACATTTCCGACGCAATGAGACTTTCAAACAATTATATATATTTAAGTATTTACAAATATATACCCACAATCCACGCAGTTATAATATATAAATTCATGAATAATTCTATCATAAATTTATTAATAAAATCAATCAATTTAAATCTGAAACTAATTAATTTTAATATGCATTTGTGAAATAAGTCACTCTTTATGGAAATTAGCGTGGATTGAACATATAAAGCCCCATTGCATCGGAAATTCAAGGTTAGTACTAGGGTTTGAAGTGGGCTTATGGCCAGATGTCATGAAGCTAGGATCGAACTCAGATCTGAGTGCTTCAATATAGGAGTGAAGCCATTTCTAAACTACAGGTAGAACAACATTCACTGAATGGCATTGATTGTGCCTTATAGAATTAACAGAAATGACCAAAAATCACTTATTCACCATGTCACAACATAAAGCCAGCAAACATTACCATTCATCAGCACCCGGGTGAGAAAAAAAATCAAGCTAACACAAATAATTTCTTAAACGACAGTCATCTTTTAAATAAGAACTTATTTCTAATAAAAGAATAATGCATAAGGGCTAAAAGAAAACAAAGAAATATTTGAAATAATGTTCAATGTCATTCTATGAATGAATAGACTAGATAATGATTTATTGCATTTACTTTGTATTCGATAATATATATGTTTTGTTATATTTATGAACCTATGCAGAGCATGTGTTTGTGTGCATGTTATTCAAATATTGGAGCACAAGCCAATACATAATAATGGAATTTTGTTCCTTTCTATTAATAAATATTAAATTTGTGTTTTAATTACAAGTGTGTGCATTCAGTGTTAATTTCTTTAAAACTTAGATCATATCGTAAGACTAGAGAGTAGTATTAAGAACAAAAAAAAATAGATTCAGGGAATCATTTATGGATTTACGTGTGCACTTGATATGTTCCCCACCTCTTTTTCATGGTTAACAACCACCACCTCTGAGTGAGCTAGCCAAAGGTAGGAGCTCTATCTATTAAAAATTGGTACTGATCTCTCCCAGCATAATTCTTATTTACTCATAGATATGATTGGCGCTTGGAGTAAAATTGATATCCATAAATATGCTAAGTGAGTGATAAGAGTACCAGGCAGAATTACTTGTATATATCTATTTGTGTTATAGTTTTCTTTAAAAAAAAAGGAAACTTAGGTTTTAAATACGTAATAAGCATATACCATATATATACACGATTTACACAACGATTGCAGGCGGTTACAATATAATGTATATATATATATATATATATATATATATATATATATATATATATATATGTATATATTACTTAGTAATAGATATACATTATATTGTTTAGTTTTGGCAAGTTTGTGAAAATATGGCTAGTATAAACTTAAACTATTTTATAAACACTATTCCAAACATAGATCAATAATTGTGAACAACAATATAAATAATATTTTACAAAAATCCTCTATTTCTGTGCCTTGCAAAATCCCTACATTTTCTCTGCTAACATTTTTTACAATAATTAGACATAATGTTCATCATCTTGCTTTGATAACTACTTTCTTCCATAGTTAGGAAAAAGTTTTCTTTTCTTTTGAAATCTCGTTGGAGATTCTTTGCTTGCTAAAGGAAGTGTTTTAAAATGTTAAGAACTTCTTTGTTTTAGACTTAATCCTTTAAAATCTTTGTTTACATTATTTTCCCTTCTCCTGCAAAACAGCAATTAAATATTTCTAAAAAAATTTGCTCTAATGTTGCACAAAAATAATGGAATTCTTTACAGCTTCCTTTAGAGATCAACAATAACAATGTGTAATTTTAAATTTAATTATTTTTAAATGAGAATATTTTTAAATTTTTCCTTTTTTATTTTTATTTACTTTTTATATTCAAATCAGCTCTAAATTTATCATTATAATTTGTCAATTTTTTATCAGCTTCACAGTTGACTTCCAGTAATGTTATATATATATATATATATATATATATATATATATATATATATTGTAACCGGAGCCCCATACAACTCTTTTATTACCTCAGTTGTAACAATTTTCTGATGAGCATGCTGTAGGAAGGAACTATCAATTGACATTCCTAATGCAGATGTTAACGCCTCCTACAACAATATTTCATGCTCATCAGAGGATGTAGTACCATAGAGACTGGAAACATCTAAACATTTCTATGTTTGGTTTTCCAAACAGCGCCATTAGAGTTCCGTCTCACTACAACCTGATTTGCCTAGGTCTAGTTATGCCAGACGTAGCTCAGAAGGCATGAGATTCTCATGAACAAGTGCTACAACTGATGAGTGATACTATAAAACAAAACAAAATTGGACAACTGGATAACCAATATAATTTTTAGTAACAAAAAAAAATTTATTAAATAACAATTGATTTGCAACTTTTAACGAAGTTCATTTCTATCCACATGATAATTCATTTTCATTTTACTTATAAAAGAGTTAGAAGCAGTTCTTTTTTTTATCAATAGTTCATTTACACATTCATTTATGAGAAGAAGTTTGGAAACAGTCTAATTCAACAATAGTTCATTTTTGAATTCCTTTATGAGAAGAAGCTTGGAAATATTTTAATTCAACAATAGTTCATTTTGTATGAACCATTACTGATTGGTAGACATTTAAACTCAGCAATTTTTGGTTTCTGGAACATTTATCATTTGGTAATTGACGCATTTATAATTTAGTCAAATATAAAAGTATATTCATACACATAAACTATGTTTAGCTTGTGGAGCATTTATCATTTAATAATTAAAGCATTTCTAATTTAGTCAAATATAAAAGTATATTCATACACATAAACTCTGTTTGGCTTGTGGAGCATTTATCATTTGGTAATTGAAGCATTTCTAATTTAGTCAAATATAAAAGTACATTCATACACATACACTATGTTTGGCGTGTGGAGCATTTATCATTTGGTAATTGAAGCATTTCTAATTTAGTCAAATATAAAAGTATATTCATACACATAAACTCTGTTTGGCTTGTGGAACATTTATCATTTGGTAATTAAAGCATTTCTAATTTAGTCATATATAAAAGTATATTCATACACATAAACTCTGTTTGGCTTGTGGAGCATTTATCATTTGGTAATTGAAGCATTTCTAATTTAGTCAAATATAAAAGTATATTCATACACATAAACTCTGTTTGACTTGTGGAGCATTTATCATTTGGTAATTAAAGCATTTCTAATTTAGTCAAATATAAAAGTATATTCATACACATAAACTATGTTTGGCTTGTGGAGCATTTATCATTTAATAATTAAAGCATTTCTAATCCATATAGTAAATACATTCAAATATTTTTATAAATAAATTTGCGTATAGCTATTTCATAACTTCACTTTATAACGTATGATAAACATGTTTTAATATTTTATAAAACAAATTCTATGTAATTATTTCATAACTTCACTTTATAACATATGATAAAGATGTTTTAATATTTTATAACATAATTACCTTCCAGTTTTGCAGTCTAGTTTACTCAAAAAGAAGGCGGGTTGTTTCATCTACGGAAAGTCATGGCACAGCTTGGAGAGAGTGAAGCCGCTAATTTACCCCATTATCATTATAATTCCTCTAGCAAAGCTTTCTTTTTCCATTTTCACATTTTGCTAAAGCTATATTTTAATGTGTCAAAAGAATTAAGTAATACACTTTTTTTAAAAAAAAAAAAATTTAATATGTTCTGCCTCTCTGTGTAAGACGAGAAAAAAAAATTCTTTTCTTTCGACGACGTGCCTAATTTTAATACTGCCTCAGTTTAACCCAAGTATCTTTTTTTTCTTTTTAATGATTGGATAATTAATTTCTTTTTTTTTTATTGAGACAGATAAAAAAAAAATAAGATGACAACATTTTGTTCAAATCCATCATTCACAAAATTAAAAATATGATTTTTTTTAACAAATCACAGCTTTATTGCGTTCCCAATTAGACTGAATGACGCTAGACATTTTTGAATGGAAGGGGGGATCTTTTGAATATTTATGTGAGGAACAGTATATCTGTTTCATTACCCCTCACCAAATTTTGGGATGAAATCGCCTGGAAGTACGATTTCATTCCATATACTATACACATTATTTCTCAGTACTGCCTGGTATTAGATATGCTGATGAATAGGTAAGATGAGCTGGAAAAGTGAATACATGAACTATAGCCTCCAATGCCAGGATAAGTAGACGGCCAAGCACAAACTACCAGCATATACCCATGATGTCACGAGAAAATATCTCATTTTTAAGCACTACCTCTCTTGTACCTAGAAGTATAATGCAACCATGAATAGGAGCCAGAGAAAAAAAAAACAATTTGGCACTCAGCCAACCCTGCTCAGCTTCTGTGAGTCTTAGGGGCTATCATTTGGCCTATTCATGAGACCAAGGCCTATATATGAGACCTATATATACGCACTGCTGGACTACTGTTGGAGCACAACATCCAGGTCTAGATAGTGCCGAGCATATACTTCGGAGCATCATAACACAATGCATCCAAGCAGCTCCGCTCAATCATCCACCATCTCAACATGAAAAACACAAGTTCATGCATTACTATATCACACTCACAAACTTTTTCCATCAGCTATCTCTATTTTATTCTGAATTATACCTGCAACCTGGTTTGGGAAACTGAGGATCATGATCAGTTCTCCTATAGTCCTCTTTTGTATTATGAGGTGACATACTTCTGGATCGTCTTTTTGTTGAAAATTTATCATGTTTACCATTACTGTGGTGTCTTGCTTCTTCACTTCTGTATTTTCTTTGGAGATCCTTGGTACTGTTTGATTTTCTAATTATATGCGTCCGATATGGACCATGAACACCATCTGTGGATTTTCTCCTGTTCCTCTTCCATGGTGGTACTTCATTTTTACATAAAAGTTTCTTTTTAAATGGTTCTTCTGCCATAGTAATTATTTTTTTGGTATTTGTAAAGGTTTCTTGTTGCTTAATTTTTTTCACACTGATAAATCCCGAGTTTTCAGATTCCTTTTTGGTGTCTTTTCCTGCGTAAGCAACTATATTTTTAATAACTGTCTTTATATATTTTTTTCTGTACTCAATTTTTGATTTGAGTTTATTAAGCTTTTGTTTATAATTTTTATATATGGCTGAGGACTAACACACTTTTCTTTCCAATTTATGGTTTCTTTCTCTATCTCTGTTACTATTTCATAGCATATATCAGACAATTTTTCTGAAACATTTTCTTCTATATTGGACAGTTCCTTAGTTATATGATAATTAAGTTTTTGATTATGTTCATTTTCATGTTTTTCATCTTCTTGAAGATCAGAAGATTTTAATTTTGCATTATTAGATTTATTTTCATCCATTTGAAACTCTTTTGCTGTGTTTGATATTTCAGTCTCAGCTTCTGTATATACTGCTTCTTTCTTTTCAATTTTAGAGGTATATTCCACAATCAGAAGTTTTCCTGAAGGTAGACTGACAATTTCAAGATCACCCTTTGTAATTTCAATTTCTTCCTTTTTTACAATCTCAAATTTTGCTTCATAAGTAATAGGATATTCAATTTGTGATTTCTTTAAAATATCTTTGTTTGGAAATTCCAAAGTTTCCTCCTCATCCAATTTTTTAGACTGAATTATTTCCTTTATCAACTGGTTCAACTTTTCATTTTGATTTTCCACTGCTTCTAAAATTTGTTTTTCTATTCTTTGGTTTACTTCTATTGCTTGCTTCTTATCTTCTTCTCTCTGTTTGATATCTTCTTCTCTTTGCTTATCTCTTTTTTGGTTATCTTCTTCTCTCTGTTTGATATCTTCTTCTCTTTGTTTGATATCTTCTTCTCTTTGTTTATCTCTTTTTTGGTTATCTTCTTCTCTCTGTTTGATATCTTCTTATCTTTGTTTGTCTCTTTTCTTTTTGTCTGCTTTTATAATTTCCAATAACTGGGATAATGTAGACATCTCCCCTCTTTTCTCTGATTCCTCATCTGCTTTAGTTTCTTGTTTATCTTCTTTCTCAGGAGGATCCTATATGCTTTCTGTATTCATCATTTTTTTTGTTTTTGATCTGGTTTTCATCAATATTTTATTCTAGTTTAGTGGTATTTTTTTTATTTCAACTTTATTAAGCTTCTCTCTCCATCCACACCATGACTTTCCTCCATCTTCTTTAAAATGCCTGTTTTATTCTCTATGCCATTCATTTTTGTGTTTTTCTTTTTTTAACTTTTATTTTTCCACTTTTCCTGAACAAATCACATCACTGCATCATATGCACTGTTCATGTCACAGAATCGTGATCTGCTTATGCCTATGAGTAGGCTAGTTAGATCGGACCTCACAGTATGGTGCCAAATGTAACCGGAGCCCCATACAACCCTTTTATTACCTCAGTTGTAACAATTTTCTGATGAGCATGCTGTAGGAAGGAACTATCAATTGACATTCCTAATGCAGATGTTAACGCCTCCTACAACAATATTTCCTGCTCATCAGAAAATGTAGTACCATAGAGACTGCAAACATCTAAACATTTCTATGTTTGGTTTTCCAAACAGCGCCATTAGAGTTCCGTCTCACTACAACCTGATTTGCCTAGGTCTAGTTATGCCAGACGTAGCTCAGAAGGCATGAGATTCTCATGAACAAGTGCTACAACTGACGAGTGATGCTATAAAACAAAACAGAATTGGACAACTGGATAACCAATTTAATTTTTAGTAACAAAAAAAAATTATTAAATAACAATTGATTTGCAACTTTTAACGAAGTTCATTTCTATCCACATGATAATTCATTTTCATTTTACTTATAAAAGAGTTAGAAGCAGTTCTTTTTTTATCAATAGTTCATTTACAAATTCATTTATGAGAAGAAGTTTTGAAACAGTCTAATTCAACAATAGTTCATTTTTGAATTCCTTTATGAGAAGAAGCTTGGAAATATTCTAATTCAACAATAATTCATTTTGAATTCGTTTATGAGAAGAAGCTTGGAAATATTCTAATTCAACAATAGTTCATTTTGAATTCATTTATGAGAAGAAGCTTGGAAATATTTCAATTCAACAATGGTTCATTTTGAATCCATTTATGAGAAGAAGCTTGGAAACATTCTAATTCAACAATAGTTCATTTTGAATCCATTTATGAGAAGAAGCTTGGAAACATTCTAATTCAACAATAGTTCATTTTGAATCAATTTATGAGAAGAAGCTTGGAAACATTCTAATTCAACAATAGTTCATTTTAAATTCATTTATAAGAAGAAGCTTGGAAATATTCTAATTCAACAATAGTTCATTTTGAATCCATTTATGAAAAGAAGCTTGGAAATATTCTAATTCAACAATAGTTCATTTTGTATGAACCATTACTGATTGGTAGACATTTAAACTCAGCAATTCTTGGTTTCTGGAACATTTATCATTTGGTAATTGACGCATTTATAATTTAGTCAAATATAAAAGTATATTCATACACATAAACACTGTTTGGCTTGTGGAGCATTTATCATTTGGTAATTGAAGCATTTCTAATTTAGTCAAATATAAAAGTATATTCATACACATAAACTCTGTTTGGCTTGTGGAGCATTTATCATTTGGTAATTAAAGCATTTCTAATTTAGTCAAATATAAAAGTATATTCATACACATAAACTCTGTTTGGCATGTGGAGCATTTATCATTTGGTAATTAAAGCATTTCTAATTTAGTCAAATATAAAAGTATATTCATACACATAAACTCTGTTTGGCTCGTGGAGCATATATCATTTAATAATTAAAGCATTTCTAATCCATATAGTAAATACGTTCAAATATTTTTATAAATAAATTTGCGTATAGCTATTTCATAACTTCACTTTATAACATATGATAAACATGTTTTAATATTTTATAAAACAAATTCTATGTAATTATTTCATAACTTCATGTTATAACGTATGATAAAGATGTTTTAATATTTTATAACATAATTACCTTCCAGTTTTGCAGTCTAGTTTACTCAAAAAGAGGGCGGGTTGTTTCATCTATGGAAAGTCATGGCACAGCATGGAGAGAGTGAAGCCGCTAATTTACCCCATTATCATTATAATTCCTCTAGCAAAGCTTTCTTTTTCCATTTTCACGTTTTGCTAAAGCTATATGTTAATGTGTCAAAAGAATTAAGTAATACACTTTTATTTTTAAAAAAAAAAATTAATATAATCTGCCTCTCTGTGTAAGACGAGAAAAAAAAATTCTTTTCTTTCGACGACGTGCCTAATTTTAATACTGCCTCAGTTTAACCCAAGTATGTTTTTTTTTCTTTTTAATGATTGGATAATTAATTTCTTTTTTTTTTATTGAGACAGATAAAAAAAAATAAGATGACATAACATTTTGTTCAAATCCATCAGTCACAAAATTAAAAATATGATTTTTTTTAACAAATCACAGCTTTATTGCGTTCCCAGTTAGACTGAATCATGCTAGACATTTTTGAATGGGGGGGGGGATCTTTTGAATATTTATGTGAGGAACAGTATATCTGTTTCAATATATATATATAAATCATTGATAAAATATATATAATCTGTGATAGACATTGCATTTAACTTTTGTATGTTAATAAATCATGTGGTCAATTATCTAGGTTATATAAATGCCAAATAGCTTTCACAGAAGGCTCACTTGTTTGTTTTTAACTGCATTTCAGATCATCAAAATATCTCCACATATTATTATTATTATTATTATTATTATTATTATTATTATTATTATTATTATTATTATTATTATTATTATTATTATTATTATTATTATTATTATTATTATTATTATTATTATTATTCACATCTAGTAATATACTGATTTTTGTTACAATTGCAAAACAAATTACATATGTGCATGGAGACCAATTAAGAAATCATTTCAGTACATAAGTCTTTATCATTTCTGCATGCTTTTTTGTTTGTTTTAAAATCTGGTTTTCTATTTAGTTCAGTTTATGATTGCATCTCTTTAAAGCTGAAAATCGGTGATAGTGAAAGTGTCATCATCTATCATATTGGACTGGTCACAAACCTGATTTTGACAATACAAAAATACTTGCTAATTTGAAAAGATATGATTTAAGAACCATGAGAGAGTCAATTGAAATATTAAAGAGACCTACTGGTTTAAATAGGGCTGATAAAACACAACATATTCCAGCTATATGAAAACCTGTCATTTTATCTAATATTAATTTGAAATTAATAGGTTAAAAACTGAGGGAAATAAATATTTTGATAAGCCTCATATTGTGAATGCTGAACTACTTCAAGTTGAATCTCACTTCTCATCTCACACTGAGTCACTGTTGTTCTTTCAAAAGTTAACCTTGATAATGGTAAGGTGGTTGCTAGTCCGTCAAATTATCGGATTATAATGCAAAATAATACACGATTCGTACCCAAAAATATTATATTATCTACATCATATAACCATGAAAACATTAAATATATATAAATATAATGTTCGTTATTTTTAAAAAAAATATTTTAGAAAAAAATTTAAATAATAAATACACCTATAATTATATAAAATATACGTTTTTGAAATCTGCAGAGTAATAATTCCATAACCCTCCTCAAGTCACGTTAAATTAAAAAAAAAAAACTAATGGAAACAAACATCAAATCAATTCCAATGAATCCTGCATAATAACTTTAGTATCCTCTCTATTAATTATATTTGTTTAATTTCTATTTATAGAAATTACATAATTAACTTGTCTTTTATTATGGTTTCTTTCTCCCTGAAGATCTTAACACTTTAGAGATCAAACTTAAATTTATATTTACATGTCCTTTCATAATTCAAGCAAACTGAAGCAATCATTAAATGATTATTGTTTTTACTTTTCACACGATTCTACAACAAATCTTGCTTCTATACTGTTTTCTCTACACTGAACTTCGATTCACATATATATGATAACATACATCCTCAAAAATGACACACAACATTACTTTTTTGTCTGATATGAATAACTCTTTGAATTATTCAATAACTTATTAACATTATTTGAAACACAAAATAAAACATTAAACCCATCGTTATATACAAATAAATATATATCCTTAAAATATTATTTTAACATTCAAATATATCAAATTTATTAAGCGCAAAACAGATAATATTGTAATAACGTGAAAGCTAAAAACTTCAACAGATACGCCTTAAACATGCTTATGTGGCAGCCAATCAGATGGAATAATGACATCACATGGAACTTTCAATTCTCAAGAACAAGTCAGAAGTATAAGAAAAAGATGAATTAAAATAAATGTGAAGGTATTTAAGCTTCACACTCTTAGTTCAAAATGCTTGAGTCTGGCTTATTTATATATAAATTGAGGCATAGATGAAGATGGGGTCACATCTTTTTCTGATAGTTCTGACTTGTGTTTGAGAATTGAAAGTTCCATGTGATGCCATTATTCCACCTGATTGACTGTCACATAAGCATGTATCTGTTTAAGGTTTTAGCTTTCATGTTTTTAACATTCAAAGTATATGGATAAGATGCCCATTTTTTATTATCAATATTCAACTCATTGTAACTAACTTCAAGCAATTCCTCCACAAATATATTAATATGTTTTTTTTTTAATGTTACTTTGGTAACAGTAAAATTTTTCATTACAAAATAATAAAAAAACGTATAGAACTTATCATCTTATGCATAATTGGTGTTTTTATTTACAATTTATTTATCCCCCGTTTTGAAATCGTTTGATCATTAATTTATAAATTAACTCATTATTAACTTTTATAATAAATAAATGCAAAGACTTATTCCTTTCATTTGTTTTTCAGTAATCCATTTTAAGTCATTCAATTTATTTAATTCCTATATAAGCAAATTTATAGTATTAGTATGGCCACAAACAAAAACATGTCTCACCTTCAAAAGACTCAACAATGTTATCATCCAAACTTTGTAGAGAATCAATAACAAATTTTATCACAGAAACACATTTATTGTTTAAACTATGATTTAATTGATAGAGTGGATTCATAAGGGAACGCACATTAAAAACAAAAGGTGTTTGTAAAAATGCGATAAAATTTGTTATTGAGTCTTTAGAATATTTTATAACATTGTTGTGGCTTGTGAAAACAGATATTATAAAATGATTAAATATTGATCTACGGATCTGCCAGTTGTTGCACACGTTTTCAATTTAGTTTTGTCTACATATGAGAATAACATTTTAGATGTGTGTACTGTTATAAATATTAAAATTTACAAAAACCATGTGAATGATGTTTTTGTTCATAAATTTGCATTTAGCGAAGTTAAATAATTAGAATGGCTTGAATTGAACTATTGGAAAACAATAAAAGTTTTAAAGAATTGGATTTATTTATTACAAGTGATAATCAAACTAATACAAAATTCGAGGTACCACATAAGATTGCAAGTTTTCAATCTATTTTGTTTCGTAATAAAAAATAATGTAATTCCCAAAGTGATAAATTAAAAAAATATATATTGAGATAATTGACAGGGAAGTTCTTGAAGTTGCTTATAAGATAGAACAGATGAATAATACTTTATATTTATTTAAAAAGAAGCATACTGAATTAAACAGGTTGCAGATTGATAATAAGAATGGGGTATCTATTCAATATAATTCAAATATCAACAAATAAAAAATCCTTCTCCTTTTTTCTTTTCAAAAACTTTATTTTTTATCTCAATACTGAACATATATATAGATTAATATACAAAACTCCAACGTTTCAACTGTTTTATCTCATACAGTCATTTTTAAGGATCTGCAACAATATTAAATACATATCAACAAATAAACTTCAATTACATAAAAACTTTCTCTTACATTAACATAATAACAAACATATTAAACATATAGAAATATATTTTACTTATAGCTTTCTCCCACTGCTATATTTTATTACTCTTTTTTTATTTATTTACATTGTTTAATTACAATATATCTTAAAATCATCCAAGAAACTTTCTATACAAATTTAAATACCAACTCTAATTTCCAAAAACCTCCCCCTTTCTTTAAATTTTATCTAAAACCCATCTTAAAACTACATTCCTAAACTATATATTTAAATGAATATAAAACAAATTTAAACATTCCCCCCCCCCTCTCTCTCTCTCTTTTATACAAAAAAACTTCTAACAATTTACCTAAACCCATTAAGCATTTATTTTAATTATACAGTAATTTATATTCCTTATCTACTCCATTAATTCTATTTAGAGTAGGATTATATTTTTTTATATAAAAAAATTCTTTAACCATCCTTTCCTTGTAATTTTTAACCCTTTCTAACATTTTAATACTAAATTCTTTATGACCTAAACCTTTACAATGAATGTAAATATTTGAATTTTTGTCATACAAATGTTGTCTAAGTCTAGTTTTTAATTTATTCTTAGTTGTACCAATATATGAAACCTTACCCCCCTCCCTCTTACAATTTAAACATTCAACTAAATATATTCCATTCATTTTGTCAGTTTCTATATTTTTTGTATCATTGATTAAATTTCCTAAATTCAATTTCTTTTTATATACTGGTTTAATAATTAACCTACTTTCCCCTTTGTATTTATTATTTATACTTTTTATAATCTTTTTTAATCTTCATAAAAGTATTGAGATAAAAAATAAAGTTTTTGAAAAGAAAAAAGGAGAAGGATTTTTTATTTGTTGATATTATTGTAGAACATATATATTTTAAAAGAAAAAGTGGATGTACCTTTGCTGTGTTATTATATTTTATAATTCAAATACTCTCTCTCTCTCTCTCTCTCTCTCTCTCTCTATATATATATATATATATATATATATATATATATATATATATATATATATATATATATATATATATATATATATATATATATGAATAATACTTTATATTTATTTAAAAAGAAGCATACTGAATTAAAGGGGTTGCAGATTGATAATAAAAATGGGGTATCTATTCAATATAATTCAAATACTCTCTATCTCTCTCTATCTCTCTCTCTCTCTCTCTCTATATATATATATATATATATATATATATATATATATATATATATATATATATATTGTACCAGTCAGTTTCGTCGGTTCATATAACCAGATCTAGCATCTAGGCAAAAGTACCTCGAGTCCAGTCATGCGCAAGATACATAAGTCAGGAACATTCATGAACTCTGCCCTATTTGCCTATTTTCCAGATCTACCAACTTATGAGCAACAATTCCAATGATACTGATCTAATTTGTTTTTACCCCACCAGCATCACAAAGTCGAGACACAAAAAGACTCTTATCTGAACTTTATTCATGTACAAGATATTATGATTAGCGATTTTCGATCATCTAGTAAGTGGAACCTTTTTTTTTATATAACATCAAATCCATTTCTATTCAATAAATGAAACAATGACTTAGACATTTAAGAAGATATAAGATTTATTAAATCAACTTGGAATATATATGATTGCAAACGTTATAGGTGTTACAATGTAAATAAAATGGGTGTTTATCTCCTTTGGACGACATTAACCTCTTTTACAATGCTATAAAATGAACATATTTAATCATCAATAACAAATAATTTGTGGCTTTATTCTAATGTGGCTATTGATATGTCAATAATTTATCGATTGAATGGGATACATAAGGTTTTTAATAATAGCGCTAGACTACAGTTACCTAAAGTTCTTTGAATCCACCATTAATAAAATAATAGCACTCGTACCAATATTTAAGTTTATTGAGTTGGATGATGAGGATAATTATATTTAATTCATATTTGCATTTGCTATATAAGAACATGTGTAAGAAGCTAATTTGGGAAATAATAATAATGGCAGAAGTATCGTATCTGAAAGTGTGAATGAAACATATAAAAAAAATGGCAATCCATTTAGCATAATCATAACAGTACGGTTGAGGAGAATTAATAGGCTTTTAACGAGAACAAAATATGGGAGAGCGGTACGTGTATGATGGCAATGGAGCAATCTATTCTAAGACCCATGAAGATGCTTCAATTCACAGTTAACGAAGGCGACTCTCTGCAAACGTCGGCAGGGTCGGGTCATAAACAACGAAGAATGCACCTTATTGAATTGCCATAGGCTGGACTTTTGCCAGAGCGAACCCTATGCAATAATCTCATGCTGAAGAAATCCAAAGAGGTTTGCCAAACCTTGTTTTTGGTATTGGAAGTAAAAATGAACGAAGCACAAAGGTATATATATAACGAAAGGCCGGTATACACGTAACGCTTGCATTAATATAAATAGATATATTTAACTAAGGAATAAAGAATTATCGCCTATCTTTATTAATAAAAACCCAGTGTACCAGTATGAAATAATAATAATGGCAGAAGTATCGTATCTGAAAGTGTGAATGAAACATATAAAAAAAATGGCAATCCATTTAGCATAATCATAACAGTACGGTTGAGGAGAATTAATAGGCTTTTAACAAGAACAAAATATGGGAGAGCGGTACGTGTATGATGGCAATGGAGCGATCTATTCTAAGACCCATGAAGATGCTTCAATTCACATTTAACGATGGCGACTCTCTGCAAACGTCGGCAGGGTCGGGTCATAAACAACGAAGAATGCACCTTATTGAATTGCCATAGGCTGGACTTTTGCCAGAGCGAACCCTATGCAATAATCTCATGCTGAAGAAATCCAAAGAGGTTTGCCAAACCTTGTTTTTGGTATTGGAAGTAAAAATGAATGAAGCACAAAGGTATATATATAACGAAAGGCCGGTATACACGTAACGCTTGCATTAATATAAATAGATATATTTAACTAAGGAATAAAGAATTATCGCCTATCTTTATTAATAAAAACCCAGTGTACCAGTATGATTTGATTACTACATGGATATGGAAGAATTACATTTAATGCTAATATAATATAGATCATAGAACTAAAGGATCCCCCCCCCCTTATGTATTACTTTAAACTACACATAAACTTTCCACAACATATAAATAATATAACTCTTTGGTATTGAATGCTTTAATAAATAAATACTTTCATATTATTAAATATATATATAAAGTCGGTGGTGGCTATTGATTTCAAGAAAGTAATATTAATTTAATTCATATAAATCTATTTGCAGATTTTAGAAGTTAGCACTATTATTTAATTAATCAAAAAAAAAACATTTCTACGAAAATAGATTTTTACTTAGTTTTGAAAATAACCCTGTACAATAATTATCAAATTCTGATTTTATTTCCCCAGACTGGCAGGCACCCACTATACTAAGAATAACAAATTTGTTTTTAAAAAATACCAGATTAATTACCCTCTGAAAAGTAAGGAGGGTTTTCTTTTATTAAGAGAGATAGCGTAAGCATTTGTGATTCTGGGAGGAAATTATCGACATATAATTTAGTATCTGAAAGTATAAAAGATAATAATGAAAATAAATATTGCTGCATAGACGTGAAATTAAGGACTAATAATTATTCAGGAGAGGTTTAATGTAGGAGAGATTACAGCTAAGTTATATAAAGAGAGAATAAGGTACAATTAACAAAAAGGTAAGAATTTTAGAAATTGATTCATAACTAATATTAAATTTTACAAATGAAAGCTTTACAAAATGTTTAAAGAAATAGATAGGTGAGAGTTAAAATGATTCACGGTAACTTTAAAGGTCTAGCAGCATTTGAAATGATTACCTCTGTAAAACGTGGTGGTTCTTTTGATTATTTCAATTCCCTCGGAGACTAGATCTTCTTTGTCAAGCATAGTTATTCAGGCAGGCAATAAGTTTGTTATTTAACAAATATGCATATAATTATAGACTATGAGTATCAGGATCCATGGGCACAGATTCCAGGGAAAGCCATCTCAAATGGTGAGAAAGGTGACTTAGATTTACTCAGTACACATTGAAATTAACGAACACAAAATTCTCTTGGTGACTGCTCTCCTTGACTGTCCTAGTTACTCTCTAAATTAATTCGTAATTATTCCATGCCTTGGTATTTTTGGAATCCCTTTCTGATTGGTCATTGCTAATTGTTATCCAATTCAATTAATCTTTAAAAAAATTTGTACATACGATTTACCCATTGGGCCGGAAGATGCCATTGCGAGATAAATTTTCAATTCGAAATTAAATTGATAAAAAAAATGTTTGTAACAAAAGTAAATCAATTAAGTTTAGTTTCTACTTTTGATTTTAGAGAAACTTTTAATTAAAGTTATGTTAGAATATTATACAAGATTACACTTCTCACCTTTAATTAATTTTGACTAATTACAATCGCATCTTCCATATTGGATTTAAAAGAAAAGTGGAGTTTAATGGTAAAAATAATGTAAAAACACAATTTTATAAAAATTACATATAACAAACTTTTCCAATAAATATTTGCTCAGCACGTTTGTCTCTACAATATCTATAGATATCTGAGCTGCAATTAGTAAATACTTATTATATCTTTTATAGAATAACAAAATGCAGAAAATATAATATATTGATATTATAGCTTGTTATAATTAATCTTCCGTTCCCTATTGTGTATATGTATTCCCTTTTTAAATACTATATTTATTATTTTTATTTTGTGTGTTTAAATTCAGCTATTTAGGTATATATCTTCGTTAATAAATATTTTAGTTAATAATACTCAAACAAAAGGATAAAAAATGTGTTAGTGAGTGGAATATATATGCAAGAATAAGGTTTGAATTTAGGTTGGTAGCGGAAGATTTGAAATGGGCTGTGAAGAGCAATCTGAATCTCAGATTCCGCTTCATTTTCCCGGACTTACTATTGAAAAAAAATGTAAAAAAATATCTTACTTGCTGTTCCGGTGACAAAAGAACAACCTGGTTTGAAAGGAGTACATGATTTATTTATACAAAATAAATTATCAAACTAATGTGAGCCCCTTTTTTTTCTTTGCTGATATATGCTAAAAAAATTTTTTTTGACCTATCTACCACTGAGTGCCAAACTATTACAGTAAACAATATTCATATCTTTCTTCAAGAGTGTGGTTCGAATTCCTTAGCTATCCGTCTGTGATTTATTGTTATCTTACTTTTAATATTTTCCACGATCAGGAGGTTCAAATGGCTTTAAGTGTCTTGCGTTGAATGTCCCCTTAATACCCTTTTCTCCTTGTAGAAGGAAAGCATTTTCCCCATACTTTCTTTTGATCTGAAATGGTCCCTGGTATAAGGGAAAAAAATTTTCGAAATCCCCTTTTGGTAGTATTGCTAGTTCTTGGAGTTCAGACCCATACCTTTTCTCCTTCTTGGAAGCTATGGTAGTGTGGGTGCCCCCTCCGTATACGTTGTTTGGCCATATGAGCCAAGCATACCTGGGCATCCCTTTGGTCATGGCTTGGATTGATTCGAGATTCATTCTTAGGCAAAGGGGCTTTAAATAGTTGTGAGCAAGGCTTCCCATAATGAAGACGGTGAGGGACAAATCCTGTTGATTCATTAACAGTGTTGTCTATACACTTGATGATCCCTCAGTATTATTTACCCATCCCCTATGGTTGGTTGCAAGACAAGAGTGAAATAGTCTGTTAATCTCACGCATGACCCGTTCGCATGGGTTGGATTTTGGATTATGGATAGATGTAAGTTGGTGACTGATGCCCTTCTTTGTTATCCACTGTTTCCATTCTTTGGAAATAAAGGCTGACCCATGGTCAGATAATATCACCTCTGGTTTTCCGACTTCAGGAAACTGTCAGTTTTGGAGTGCTCGGATCACGCCTTTAGAGTTGGCTGCCTGTACCGGATAAGCCTGGACATACTTGGAAAATATGTCATAAGTCACCAACAGGTATTGGAATTTTCTGAACATTGGTAAGAAACTATAGTCGTCGATGGCTAATAATTTATTAGGACCGGAAGCTAAGATAGGTTGCATTTTACCGGCATAGGATTGATTTGGAGGTTTGCATTGGGCACAAGTGGCACATTTCCTTAAAGTAGTTAGGATCTGTGCATACATGCCCGGCCAGTGGAATTGATGCCTCACAGCTTCTTCTGCCTTCCGAGGTCCATAATGCCCTATAGTTTCATGCACTTGAGATATTATTCGGGTTCTTAATCAACAAGGTACTGATATCCTCCATGGATCCTCTTTGCATTTAGTTCTTATTTGCAGTATTCCATCTTTCAATCTATATTGGCCATGCCATTTAGATTTGTTCTCAGATTGAATATTTGTTTCTTGGATCCATTTAATAATTGATTTATATTGGGGCTCTAAGTCCTGCCAATAGTGCAAGTTTTTCTGTTCTGATTCAATACCTGTTTCTTTTATGGTGGGCATGACCTCTACTGGATGATCGACAACCTCATGGTTCTGAGGGGTTATGGATATGGGGTGCCAGCTCAAAATATCGGCTACGATGTCCTCCAGGCCAGGACAGTAAATAACCTTGTACTGGAATTTCTGTAAGGTAAGGCTCCATCGACTTAGCCTATCATTGTTCAAGAAGCTTTTGTTTAGGAACTCGAGGCAGCGGTGATCTGTAACAATGATAACCTCAGATCCCAGGAGAAATTGTTTAAAGTTTTGGCATGCCCAGACAATCGCAAGGGTTTCTTGCTCCATGGTGGTGTAATTAATTTCTGCACCCCTCAAGGTTCGGCTGCTAAAATACAATACCTGTTGTTCACCAGCTGATCCAATTTGAAATAATATTGCCCCCAAACCCTTTTTACTGCTATCGGTTGGGACATAAAAAAAATGGGTGATTGAAATCCGGATGGTGGAGCATCACGGTCTGAAGAAATTTATGTTTTATGTTTTCCATTTCCTTTTCATGGTCCTCTGTCCATTGTCACTTCCGGTCTTTGCGTAATAGGTCAGTTTGGTTTGTCTCCTGGGCAAAGTTGGGATAGAACTGGTGGTAGAAGTTACAAAGGCCAAGGAAGGACCTGACTTGTTTCTGGGTAGTGGGCATGGCAAACCTCTCAAAGGCCTCCACCTTTTCAGGGTATACCTTAATCCCTTGGTAGCTAATGATGTGGCCCAAGAAGGATATTTCAGTCATAGCGAACTGGCTTTTGTCTATATTAATAGTGATGTTTTCCCTAATGCATTCTTGGAAAAACATGGCCAGATATTTCATGTGCTCATTAAATGTTGTGGATGATATTACAATGTCATCGACATAACATACCATATGTTGTTGTACTTCTTCTGAGAGTACCCATTTTAGACATCGCATCAGTCCCACCCCACTATTGATTACCCCAAATGGGACTCTCTTGAATACATGGGTGTGTCCCTGGTATCGGAAAACAGTATACTTTCGATCACGGGGTCCAAGGCCATTTGCCAATAGCTAGCAGTAAGGTCTAATGTGGAGAAATAGCATTTTCCTGCTAGTTGAACAAATACATCTTGGATTGGAGGTGGCACATCTCGTTCAGGGATTGTCATGTTATTTAAGTGACGGGCATTGAGGCATAGGCGCAGACTCCCATTTTTCTTCTTTACAAACGACAAATGGATTATTATAGGGAGATGGGCATCGTTCAATAATGTCCCACTCCAGCATCTGACATATCTGTTTTTCCACTTCTTCCCTATATTGAAATGGGATTGGGTACATCTTTGATTGTTTGTATGATTCCTCCCGCACTTTTATTCTGTGGGTGTATCCACGGATCTTGCCAGGGGTGTTGGAAAACACTTGCATGTGGTCTTCCAAAATCTTTTTAACATGAAGTTTTTCTGTTGCTTTTGTTAATCCAGCCTCCTTAATCTTTGTGGTGATGGTCTCCATATCCACCGGTTGAATGAAGCAATTGCTAGTCCCTGCCATTGGAATTCCTAAAGTTTCAAATGGAACTTGTTCATCATGGATCTGGAAGATTCTTCTGGGATAATCTATAACTCCGTTATGCTGGGTTAAAAAATCAGGCCCCAACACTATGTCATATATTAACCCAGGAATGACCAAAAACATGTGGCCAATCAGTTTGTGGGCGAATTTTATCTCCATCCAGACCTGATAATTCTCACTTATTGTTTTCTTTCCATTAGCTAAAACCACATGTATCGGACGCATCGGTGATTGTTCATACATTCCTCCCTATTCCTGGAATTTTTGCATCCATGATTTGGCAATGAGTGAGACTTGGCTACAAGAGTCCAGTAGGGCATGCACCAATCTGTCTCCTATGCTGATGTTTACGACTGGTGATACGCTGGAAGTCATTTTATCACTGGTATCTTCTGGTTCATGGATAATCATGGTATTATAATCATGATCTATTTGATTTTCTTCTGGATCGTGTTTTATAGGCTGCATTCCATCTGCTTTGGTTATTTTTTTTTGCATACACTATGTTCCTTGCTTTGTTGGCTGGTTTCATCATTGTTTCTCTGGCTCCCATTGGTATGATGGCAGCCATGTTCTACAGATATGAGGAATTTGGCCAATTCTCCTGTGTCACTGATGCGGCTCATCAATATAATTTCTTGTAACCAACTGGGGAGATTGAGAAGAATTATTTTAAGTATCTGGCTATCAGAATATCTAAGTGATGTTAGTGTTCTCATGTGGGCCACTTGCCGTACAAAAAACTGGGTGTATGTCTCACTTTTATTTTCCTCATATTGTTCGGTTCTTAATACCTGTAGAATTCCTTCTTGGTGCTCTTCACTCCAAAATTGCCCTAGGATTGCTTCTTCATACTCCTTAAATGTTTTTGGTTTTCCTTTAATTGACCACCACCAGTTTTTTGCAGTCTTCTCCAAATAGTGACTTGCAATCATCACTTGCTCATCATTACTTGCTGGGTGACACACACAAAAAACTGCCAAACTTTCCAAGTGTTCCTGTGGACCTTCACCCAGTTCCCCATGAAACTTTCTTATCTGTATAAAGTGTGTCATCCTTAAAGATCCTTTAAGGTTACTTAGTTTGACTATTATTCTGGTATTCAGAAAAAAAATGATGACTGATTATGCTATTTTTCTTCTATGGATTGGCACACCTTTCCCCCATTCTCAACAGTCTCCCCCTTATTCTGCTCCCCCATACCTGTGCCCAATCTATACCTGATTTATTATATTTAGTGTTCTACCATGCCTGCCTTTTGCATTATTAACTTCTAGATCCAACATTTACACAATATATATATATATATATATATATATATTGTGCCCTTTTATGATATTTATATATATATATATATATATATATATATATATGTTCAAATATCATATTGTTACCTAATCTACTCTTGTTCATTCTTCAGTGTTTTTGCTGGGTCTTTAGGTTTGGTTGTTCCTTTGCACCTGAAACATACTTAAAATTGTATTACTTCATATTAAAATTATTAAAACTTGCATTACATAGTTGAGTACCTAGTTGAGTACAATAGTTGAGTACAAATAATGCTCTCTATATAACTTGTTAATTTTTGGAATCATTGTTTCTAATATTTTTTTTAGTTTATTCAATCTACCATCTAATGACAAAATTTATAATGGTATTACTACCGGGCACCAGTGAAGAGGAGTAGATTGTTGCAACACTATTTTACTAGATGATTGTACATTTTTATAAACAGCAGTTCAGATGTATAATATAATAAAGTAATTAAAGATGTCATTATTATTTGAAGCACATGTCTTTTTTTTTACATACTATGGGTGTGAAAGTATTTAAAAGTTGCCACTACTTTTCTTTCACCACCCCAAGAAAGTGTACATATATATATTTATAACATTATTTATGAAAGAAGAACAAAATATCACATATATACTGAATATTGTTTATGGAAAAAAATTACATATATGATTGACATTATTGGGACAATTATATACATATTAGTAATGACTTGTAACTAGTGTGTATAATATTTAAAAAAAAAAACATCTGAACTGGGTGTACAAACCAAGAAAAATTTTTTTTTATTTTTATTTTTTTGGAAAAAACATTATATCAATACTGAAATCTATTATTAAGGGTTCTGCAGGGTGTCAAAGTAACTAATAGCCCTGTGGCTGGGCGTCCATATTCGGGGAAAAAAAAACTTGTACCGGTCGGTTTTGTCGGTTCATATAACCAGATCTAGCATCTATGCAAAAGTACCTCGAATCCAGTCATGCACAAGATACATAAGTCAGGAACATTCATGAACTGTGCCCTATTTGCCTATTTTCCAGATCTACCAACTTATGAGCAACAATTCCAATGATACTGATCTATTTTATTTCTACCCCGCCGGCGTCACAAAGTCGTGAAACAAAAAGACTCTTATTTGAACTTTATTCATGTACAGGATATTATGATTAGCGATTTTCGATCATCTAGTAAGTGGAACCTTTTTTTTTATATAACATCAAATCCATTTCTATTCAATAAATGAAACCATGACTTAGACATTTAGGAAAATATAAGATTTATTAAATCAACTTGCAATATATATGATTGCAAATGTTATAGGTGTTACAATGTAAATAAAATGGGTGTTTATCTCCTTTGGACGACATTAACCTCCCTTACAATGCTATAAAATGAACGTATTTAATCATCAATAACAAATAATTCATGGCTTCATTCTAATGCGGCTATTTATATGTCAATAATTTATTGATTGAATGGGATACATAAGGTTTTTAATAATAGCGCTAGACTACAGTTACCTAACGTTTTTTGAATCCACCATTAATAAAACAATAGCACTCGTACCAATATTTAAGTTTATTGAGTTGGATGATGAGGATAATTATATTTAATTCATATTTGCATTTGCTATATAAGAACATGTGTGGGAAGCTAATTTGGGAAATAATAATAATGGCAGAAGTATCGTATCTGAAAGTGTGAATGAAACATATAAAAAATGGCAATCCATTTAGCATAATCATAACAGTATGGTTTAGGAGAATTAATAGGCTTTTAACGAGAACAAAATATGGGAGAGCGGTACGTGTATGATGGCAATGGAGCAATCTATTCTAAGACCCAAGAAGATGCTTCAATTCACAGTTAACAAAGGTGACTCTCTGCAAACGTCGGCAGGATCGGGTCATAAACAACGAAGAATGCGCCTTATTGAATTGCCATAGGCTGGACTTTTGCCAGAGCGAACCCTATGCAATAATCTCGCGCTGAAGAAATCCAAAGAGGTTTACCAAACCTTGTCCTTGGTATTGGAAGTAAAAATGAATGAAGCCCAAAGGTGTATATATATAACGAAAGGCCGGTATACACGTAATGCTTGCATTAATATAAATAGATATATTTAACTAAGGAATAAAGAATTATCGCCTATCTTTATTAATAAAAACCCAGCTTACCAGTATGATTTGATTACTGCGTGGATATGGAAGAATTACATTTAATGCTAATATAATATAGCTCATAGAACTAAAAGATCCCCCCCCTTATGTATTACTTTAAACTACACATAAACTTTCCACAACGTATAAATAATATAACTCATTGGTTTTGAATGCTTTAATAAATAAATACTTTCATATTATTAAATATATATATATATATAAAGTCGGTGGTGGCTATTGATTTCAAGAAAGTAATATTAATTTAATTCATATAAATCTATTTGCAGATTTTAAAAGTTAGCGCTATTATTTAATTAACCAAAAAAAAACACATTTCTACGAAAATAGATTTTTACTTAGTTTTGAAAATAACACTACAATAATTATCAAATTCTGATTTTATTTCCCCAGACTGGCAGGCACCCTCTATACTAAGAATAACAAATTTGTTTTTAAAAAATACTAGATTAATTACCCTCTGAAAAGTAAGGAGGGTTTTCTTTTATTAAAAGAGATAGCGTAAGCATTTGCGATTCTGGGGGGAAATTATCGACATATAATTTAGTATCTGAAAGTATAAAATATAATAATGAAAATAAAGTATTGCAGCATAGACGTGAAATTAAGAACTAATAATTATTCAGGAGAGGTTTAATGTAGGAGAGATTACAGCTAAGTTATATATAGAGAGAACAAGGTACAATTAACAAAAAGGTAAAAATTTTACAAATTGATTCATAACTAATATTAAATTTTACAAATGAAAGCTTTACAAAATGTTTAAAGAAATAGATAGGTGAGAGTTAAAATGATTCACGGGAACTTTGAAGGTCTAGCAGTGTTTGAAATGATTACTTCTGTAAAACGTGGTGGTTCTTTTGATGATTTCAATTCCCTCGGAGACTAGATCTAGTTTGTCAAGCATAGTTATTCAGGCAGGCAATAAGTTTGTTATTTAACAAATATGCATATAATTATAGTCTATGAGTATCATGATTCATGGGCACAGATTCCAGGGAAGGCCATCTCGAACTGTGAGAAAGGTGACTTAGATTTACTCAGTACACATTGAAATTAACGAACGCAAAATTCTCTTGGTGACTGCTCTCCTTGACTGTCCTAGTTACTCTCTAAATTAATTCGTAATTATTCCATGCCTTGGTATTTTTGGAATCCCTTTCTGATTGGTCATTGCTAATTGTTATCTAATTCAATTAATCTTTAAAAGAATTTGTACATACGATTTACCCATTGTTCTGGAAGATGCCATTGTGAGATAAATTTTCAATTCGAAATTAAATTGATAAAAAAAAATGTTTGTAACAAAAGTAAATCAATTAAGTTTAGTTTCTACTTTTGATTTTAGAGAAACTTTTAATTAAAGTTATGTTAGAATATTAGACAAGATTATGCTTCTCACCTTTAATTAATTTTGACTAATTACAATCGCATCTTCCATATTGGATTTAAAAGAAAAGTGGAGTTTAATGGCAAAAATAATTTAAAAACACAATTTTATAAAATTACTTATAACGAACTTTTCCAATAAATATTTGCTCAGCACGTTTGTCTCTACAATATCTATAGATATCTGAGCTGCAATTAATAAATACTTATTATATCTTTTATAGAATAACAAAATGCAGAAAATATAATATATTATATTATAGCTTGTTATAATTAATCTTCCATTCACTATTGTGTATATGTATTCCCTCTTTAAATACTATATTTATTATTTTTATTTTGTGTGTTTAAATACAGATATTTAGGCATATATCTTTGTTAATAAATATGTTAGTTAATAATACTCAAACAAAAGGATAAAAAAATGTGTTATGAGTGGAATATATGTGCAAGAATAGGGTTTGAATTTAGGTTGGTAGCGGAAGATTTGAAGTGGGCTGTGAAGCACAATCTGAATCTGAGATTCCGCTTCAATATATTGTGACCTCTTAGGATCAACAACTAATGTAGACCCACATTTGACGCTATAATCTGCCTTTGCATCCTTCTCTTTGAACGCTGGAATCATATATACAAATCTGGCTGCACATTTCATGGCACCAAATCCGCCCTTTGTAACCTTCACTACCCGAATAATCCAGAATATAGGCATAAAGAAACAAAAATGTTAAACTAACGAGATGATTCCTTTATTGAACAAAACTAGCATGAAACTATAGATCTAAAGAAGATCACGAGGTGATTAATAAAGATAATAACTTCTGGTCAAACCATCTTTAAAATCCACACAAACAAAATGTGATGAGCTAAATTTGATATTTAGCAAACCAATAAATAACTAGTAATTATATCTCTGGAACGATTATGAAATTAAAATTATAAAGTATTTACACATGTTCAAATGAGTGCTGCTATATGACAAAGGCTTTTCCCACCTGATGTCTATTCATTTTATACACAGCAACACAAATCACTAACAGATTTATTATTTTATTCATTGGGGCTTTTCCATGACATTTATGCCAAACTCACACTAGTGCCGTTCTCTGAACATTTAGCTATCTTAATTTGCCTTAAATTAGATCCAGTGTCATTAGACCGCTCATATCAAACAAACACAATCAGATTGCTTAACAAAGTCAATATACCAGAATGACTATTTTCAGAAGTGTACATATTATTTCACAAAGTATAGCTCCTGCCATTACCACCTCTCCATGCTTGGTCGGCCTTAAGTTCTCTTATCATATGAAGAAAAAAGGTCCTAATAGACTACTTGCTGAGTTAGACTTTGGTAAGAGAGTCAATGACCTAACAACATCGGATGCAAGTGTAAGGGAAATCATAAACCTCAAAAAGCAGTATAAGGACAAGAAAAGGATGCTAGCTTAATCCATAGCTACAAAGAGGGCAAAAATCTAATGGCACAGCATAATTGAACTCACAGCTACTTGGGAAATAGGTGCCAAATGACGTACACCCTCTATGATTAGTGAGAATAACTACAATTATTGGAGGAAAATATGCTTAACATAATATATAATCATTTTAAGAAAAATATGCAAGATTACAGATTTGATACGAGTGATATTTGGGACAACAGTGAAGAGCCGGAGGAACATAATATATCTGATCAACAAATTTTAAAACAACTTGAGTCTTATCTGAAAAGTACACATCCAGGCCTACATGGTATACCTAGATTTGTATTAATATATCTCAGGAAGTTTACAGTTTCAATAATTTATAAATCAGTAGATGCATTAGCTGGAGACTTACAAAATATACCAGATATATATACCCAAATAGCATTGGTTCCCTTTATGAATAAAAATATAAAATCCATCCCGTCTTTCCAATATCCATCCTATTTTCATGATTCCTCTTTTAATTAAAACAATTGAATCTCTGGTAAAGGACATTATTTGACATCTTCTCACTCGTATTACACCACATCAATTTTTATGCAAGTGCTCTGCCATGATAGATGTGGTGTGGCTATTCATGTTACTCATGAAATATGTAAGGAATAACATAATGTCAAGGCCCATAGCTATCCAGTTGGACTCTACTGCAACTTTTGATTCTGTGGTGTTGGCTAAATTATTATAATTTCTTAGGCACTATGAAGTACCTTTAATATATATAAGGATTATAGGTAATCTACCCCTTAATCCGTTTCGATATTGTTGGATGGTGTTCTTGCTCCAGGCTTGAAATCACATCTCTCAATTCTTCAAGGCTCTCTGCTAAGCACCCTTTGCTTTATAACTTATATTAATCTGTTACTGGAACAAATACAAAAGAAACTGCCTGGAATGTACAATCCAACATTAAGAGGAATGTACAATCCAACATTAAGAGAAGAAGTTAATCATATATCATATGTAAATGATGTTACTGCATTTATTCCGTCTCAAAAGTAAATTCTGCCGCTTTATCAGTTATTAGATAACTATGCTGCTAAATATAATTTACAAATAAACACTTTTAAATCATCAGAATGGAAAATTAATAAATCCATCATTGTTCCATTAATATACACAGGAAGGCTGCAAAACATTCTGGGCTACCCTATTGTGTTATCGAGAATGGCTATGAGGAAAGCAATACAACTAAGTATACTGGAAAAAACCATAAAAGTACTCAGCTCTCTCTCTATGATTTTCCCTTTCACTTCCTGGCATAGCTACTTTATTAAACATGTTAATATTCCTGCACATTAACTACTCTCTTTTAATTTTCAAACCTACAAAATACTTTCAAAATTCTATTAATTCAATTTGCACCAAATTACTATGTAAAAAAAAAGTGTATCAATCAATTTGGTTAAGGTTCAGAGACCTTGTGGATTAAATATTGGGGTGTATTACTACTGCTACTGCTACCACTACTGCTGCTGCCACTACCACCACTGTACTGCTGCTACTGCTTCTACTGCTGCTGCTACTGCTATTGCTGCTGCTACTACTACTACTACTATTAATGCTACTGCTGCTACTGCTACTATTGCTACTGCTACTGCTATCACTACCACTACTTCCACTACTGCTGCTGCTGCCACTGCTACCACTGCTACTTCTAATACAACTGAAGCTGCTACTGCTACTGTTACTGTTGCTGCTGCAGCTACAACTACACACCACTACTACTACCACCACAACTACCACTACCACCACTAACATCACCACCACTACCAACTCTACTCTAAGTCCCATCAATACTACTTCCACTACTGGTTGAAAACTAGAGTAATCAATGGATGTCAGAAGGCTTGTTTATAAAATCCCCATATAATTCCTACTCATCCAATATACCCAGAGTAGTTTCTAGTTTATGGCTTTTGGTAATGACAGGCCATGGATTCGAGAGCACTGCAACTAGATCTTAGAATCTATTGCAAACCTCCAACATGTATCTTTCATATATACATAACTACAAAACTATGAGAATGCAATTGAAAAGACAGTACTATTTTCAATCCAATCTCATTACCTCATATAGCTCTGAATTCAGTTCAGTTCCCATGTATTTTGGTGTTTTGGTTCATTAATAACCATAGCCACCACAATCCTATCAAGCTGGATTTGTGTTAAACCACTGAACATCACATGATCACCATAGAATAGAAACTAGTCAGGGGATATTGGGTAGAGTAGGCACTAGATAAAGATTTTATGCACATGCCTTCTGGCATACCTTGATTACTCTCTCTTGCACTAAGTGGTACTACTATATGGAAAGTTTTGCCTGTTTAGTAGAGAATAAGGTCTGCGAAAGACTGGTAGAAATTGTCAAAACTGCAAAGAATAAATACATATAGTTTGTTTTAAAGTGTAAGAAAAATGAAATGTTATTATATATTATATAATCTAATGAGCTTGGATTGAAGATGTTATTGTATTTTCAATTTTATTGTCATACTTTTGTAGTTATGTAGAGACAAAAGGTGGCTGCTGGAGGGTTGCATTAGATCCTATGATTTGTGTGCAGGGTTCTCAGATCCAAGGCTCCTCACTGACGAAATCCACAAGCAAGAAACTAGTCTGGGGATTTTGGATGAGTAGACATTAGATACGGATTTTGTGCAGAAGCCTTGCGACATCCATTGATTACTCTGTCTTGCACTGAGTCACACTACTCTATGGTTACTTTTACATGTTTAATATTTATAAAATGAATATATTATCACTATTTGTATGCACTGTTCAGTGATAACTATTTGACAAATAAACAATAGAAATATATTTAAATATGCTGGATGATTTTTGCTTTTTGCTTAATCCAATGGAATTTATTCTAATAAAACATGTAAATTTTAATCCTTCTGTTATAAATTTGGTATATGCAACATTGTAAAATATTTTGTCTATAAGGACTAAAATATGGATTATTTAAAATTTTGTTTTTGTTTTGAATAAATATTCAAATTATTTATGAAATTTCTCATTGTCGTTTGTACGCATCATTCCACTTATCAAATGAAAATCATTAAACATATTGATTACAAATTTGAATAGTTATGAAATATTATATAATTATTTAAGTGTATTTACAAAAATAGCACATGACATTGAAACCAATAAGAATGACTTTATTGAATTATTAAAGCATTAATATACAATATAAGAAGGGTATATTTTGCTTAATAAAAAATTATAACTGGATTTGTCATTCTGGGATCAATTTAATTAATTTAATTTGGACAATTTCAAATCACTGTGCATAATTAATTTAAAATTATTTTCATATTAGAAAATCATATTTATTATTTTATGATAAAATTTAATTTCATAAGAACATAGTTTATGTTTTGAATGGGTTTAAGTAAATTTATTATAAAAAAGTTTAGAAAGGCTGTATACAAGATACACACCAAATTTTAATATCCGGATGTAAATCTACATTATTCCTTATTTTATTCTAAAATTACGAGATCGTGTTTTATTTCATTTAAGTTAGCAATAGTATTGTTATTGTTATAATTATAAGTCATTAGCTTAGGGTAAGGATAATAGTATTGTTATTGTTATAATTATAAGTCATTAGCTTAGGGTAAAAATATGTCTCATATATTTTATTGACTAGAATGTTATTCAACATTGAATAAATCTCGAATCAGAAGTATTTATGAAATCCTATTATCCTGAGATAATCTAATGTAATTTCACGAAACATATTATTAAATGGATTTTGATAATACAATTTTACATTCAAAAAAGTATCTCAAATGATATAGATATTAAAAGACAATTTTAAAATGTAATAAAAAAATAATGTTTTATGTGATCAAAGTAATGAAAAACTTAGAAAATTTATAGAAGACAGATAAAAACTGGTAGTTATAGTAGATATTCATTATGATGTTGAAAATACATAATATCATGCGTTTTTATGCGTGAACATGCTAATGAATTTGTAATAAGATACTTTCATAAATAATATTTATAAATGAATAACATATTTTATGTGTCAAATCAAAAAAAAAAAAACAAAAACTACTAGATGGTAATCTACAACAAGTCTCGTTACATAAAATCTAGCTTACTTACAAGTGTCAATGTTCATCTAAGTTATCTTGAAATATCAAAAAAAAAAATAAGGAAATATTATAAGTATATCTTGAATGTAACAATTATCAATATGAAAACAACTTTGTTTTTAAAAGTAGCTTTTACTTTGTTTACTAGAATTAAATCTCAGGTCATTTTATTGCTAATCTGTAGCAAAAATTACATTTCTTTTATAAAATAGCGAAATAAATGTTTTTCTAAATTCAGGATTTGTTCCAAGATAAACATAAAATGATGCGATAGGATTTAAATAAAGTATAGGGTAACATCTCATAAACATTGATATATTTTGAGCGGAAGGATGGAAAAGAGTCAGGCATCCTGTAATTATAAATGGTAAGACTGTTAGAAAAAATATGATAATGATTGTATTAAGAATGAGAGCTAGAATTTGTTGCTCCCTAATGACATTATTGTTAGCTGTTATTGATATCTGCTGAAGTCTTCGTCTCATCTCTCCAAATCCTTTTATAATTTTCAAATTCATGTAAACTATTGCTACAATACCCCAATATAGCAAACCTGTATCAAAAAATAGTAAAAACTTCAAAGAATTAGCAGAATAAAATGGGTTTCTAAATCTTAAAACGTAAATTGACTCGTTGTTGTATCTTACATTGCACGGTTGCAGAATGTCCAAAATTGAATTAACGCTTGATAGCAAAAAGAAGAATCCAAGACAAATTACTACATTTTTAATTGTTAGTAGTTGTTTAGACTTATGAGGGTAACACACTGAAATAAAACGATGCAACGTAATACACGAAAACGTTGATGCCAGTAAAGATCCTAAAACAAGTGCAAATTTGTAACAGAAATGTGCCATAAACTGAACAAGATAATAGTTTCCTGGATTTCTTAAATAAGCCATATTAATTACCATAAAACATTCCTCAAAGAATTCATTTAAAGTGAAATATATGAGTAACATTTTCATTGTAAACTGAATTTTCATTTTGGAAAAGACAATTATAGACAATCCATTTCCTGATAAGCCCAGGGATAAAAAAATAAAAGCTATGTACGATTCTAACAATGAATTTTTTCGGATGGAGGATGAATTTTTATATATCTGAATAACAAATTCTGTTTCACTTTGCAGAGGTATGTTAGGATAGCAGTATAAATTGTATAAATTGCTATAGAATTCATTACTCATTGTAAATTAACTAATGACAGGATGCACCTCACTGAAAATAAAACATATAATAATATAAATTTCAAATTAAAAACTACAATTAATTATAAAATAAAATATTTTAATATAAATATAAATATAAACTACTTTTATTATCCATGTAAAAATGATCAGAGGAAAAGAAATTATGAGAGGTCCGTTGTCTACAATTATATATGATATATGGATTAATTTATTAAATAAGCAATGTACTTACTAGAGTTTACATATGTATTAAAGTTAGGTGGTTATTAATGTTCACACATTAACCTTATGTCATATAAATATGCATTTGAATTTTTATGTTATAAGTGAAAACACTATTCAGGATAACAAATTCTTGCTCGAACTTTATTTATCTATTTATTTTAACTATAAATGACTGAATACTAACACTTCAAACGCATGATAAAGTCTTTGGGAAAAGATAGAATGGCCATCTATCTTTTCGAACCCAAACGCTTTTGTATGGGCAAATCTTAAGTGTCTGAAAGTGAAAGCGTGAAGATATTTAATAATCACTTTAAATTACTTTTACATGCTTGAATGAATGACACTGGGAAAATTACTAGAATTTACAATACGTCATTCTTATTTGAAATTAAATGTATGTAAATAAATCAATTATTTTATATAGCGCGATGTTTTATAAACTGTAATAGTTAAACAGCATTAAGCTGTTGCACATGCGCTTTGCAGATTTTAACTATAAATGACTGAATACTAACACTTCAAACACATGATAAAGTCTTTGGGAAAAGATAGAATGGTCATCTATCTTCACACTTTCACTTTCAGACACATAAGATTTGCCTATACAAAAGCGTTTGGGTTCGAAAAGATAGATGGTCATTCTATCTTTTCCCAAAGATGTTATCATGTGTTTGAAGGGTTAGTATTCAGTCATTTATAGTTAAAATCTGCAAAGCGCATGTGCAACAGCTTAATGCTGTTTAACTATTACAGTTTATAAAACATCACGCTATATAAAATAATTGATTTATTTACATACATTTAATTTCAAATAAGAATGACGTATTGTAAATTCTAGTAATTTTCACCAGCGTCATTCATTCAAGCATGTAAAAGTAATTTAAAGTGATTATTTAATATCTTCACGCTTTCACTTTCAGACACTTAAGATTTGCCCATACAAAAGCGTTTGGGTTCGAAAAGATAGATGACCATTCTATCTTTTTCCAAAGACTTTATCATGTGTTTGAAGTGTTAGTATTCAGTCATTTATAGTTAAAATCTGCAAAGCGCATGAGCAACAGCTTAATGCTGTTTAACTATTACAGTTTATAAAACATCACGCTATATAAAATAATTGATTTATTTACATACATTTAATTTCAAATAAGAATGGCGTATTGTAAATTCTAGTAATTTTCACCAGCGTCATTCATTCAAGCATGTAAAAGTAATTTAAAGTGATTATTTAATATCTTCACGCTTTCACTTACAGACACTTAAGATTTGCCCATACAAAAGCGTTTGGGTTCGAAAAGATAGATGACCATTCTATCTTTTTCCAAAGACTTTATCATGTGTTTGAAGTGTTAGTATTCAGTCATTTATAGTTAAAATCTGCAAAGTGCATGTGCAACAGCTTAATGCTGTTTAACTATTACAGTTTATAAAACATCGCGCTATATAAAATAATTGATTTATTTATGTATTTATTGCAACATTCAAAATTGTAGACTTAATTTTATTGCCTATTTTTACTATATATTGTTTTGTTTTTTTCAAATATATAATTCAATTGTTTATTATATAATAATTGTTGCAATAAAAGTCTAGTAAAATAATAATTTATAAGAATGATAATATAGTTTATAAATAATTAAAATAACCTGCAAAAGTTTTTTTTAGTTAATTTCATAACTTTCTTTATCTGAAAACCATGAACATTTAATGTTAGGAAGATAAATGCAATCATATTATATCCCACGATCCATGCATTTTAACTAATTGTAATAATTTTTTTTGTAAAAATAATGATTTATGAATAAACTTTGTGTTTAATTGAGATTCATAAATATTGTGGTAAATCATAATGTTGTTAACTTTCCTTAAATATGAATTTAAATGATTTTTATTTCAAGAAACTTAATTCCTACCTAAAAATATTTTTTTTAAAAAAAGTACAATAGCTAAATGTTTTATATTAACATGCATGGACTGTGTTTGTGTCGGGATGACCACAGTTTGGATATTTTAACATTAAAAAAATATGTCCCCATAAGAACTCAAATTCATTATAATTAGGTTTTTCATGAAAAATCCTTAGCATCTCAGTCATTGGAAATAGTACATCTGTAGAGTAAAATTGTATTAATATTTCTATTTAACTCATACATAACTAATGAAAAATAAATATTTCTTCTAAATTCTGAATTAATCTTCTCAAATGATGAATATTTTATAAATAATTTATGAACATATTAATAAATGTGTAAAAAAGTTTAGAGAATTAATTAAAAAGACAATAAATAAATATCTGTAGATTATAGACAATGGCATTAGCTTTAAATTTGGATTTCATTTATTAAATAACATTTTTCCCATCTTATTATTTAATTATAATTTTTATCAGGCTTTTTTTAGTTTTAGCTATTTTTAAGGAGAAAAAACAAGTGAGAAACACTCTATAAAGAGTCTATGGAAAAGTACAAAATAATAAATTAATAAACAAAGTATTTTTTCATTCTTTACATTGCCATTGTTGGAAAATATTATACAATTTGAGAATTTATACTTGTTATAAAACAACTGGCAACTGCAGTAATATAGGCATTTGATAAATGCATTTGAGGCCTTTTGGATTTTATAATATATTTGAGCCTCAAATGCTTTTATGAAAGGAAAATATTTATGCACTTTTAAATTCTTTTATATTTACTAAGGTAATAAACCTAAAGCATGTGCAGTTGAAAATGCGAAGGTAGGGACTTCTATAGTTCTTACCACAAGCTTACGCATTGGGAGAATGTGTAAGCTTGTGGTTAAGACCTGTAGAAGTCCCCACCTTTGCATTTTCAACCACAAATGCTTTAGGTTTATTACCTTAGTAAATATTACTTACGTAATCAATGTAATCAATGTGCATTAAATAAATTTATAAATTCTTTTATAATAAGTCTAGAGTTTTAAGATCGCTCAAATATTTTTCAAGAACAAGAAATTAACCATAAAATGTATTACTTAGTTTAATTACTTTGATATTTTTTACTTTATGTGAGATAGTTAAATAAAAAAAAAACATTATTTTTAAAAAAAAAAAAAATGCATATATATTTTATTAAGATAAAAAGAAAACAAAAATATTTGTTATCGTTATTATTTCTTTTGGAAATTTCAACATCCAACATAATTATTACTTTATTGTTTGTTCATAATTTTTAATTTATCATTAACTAAGTTTAAATTATATCTTGATTGATAACTTCTTTGTATTGCTCACAATTTTTTTTTTTCAAACTGGATATAAGACTTGTTACCTAAGACAATGCATAGCTTCAGAATCTCCAAAAGTATTCACATAAGAAGTCTTTTTTATCTTGTACCTCCAAAAAGTTGACAAATTTCAAAGGCATGTATAAGAAAAAGATTCATCCTAATAAAAGATATAAAATAAATCATTTCCAGAAGGTGCATACACATTTGTCCCATGGCAATTCATTTCTTGTCTATCTAAATCTAAACAATGTAGGTTACTGTCGGATAAAATGAGTTTCATCTTTTCATTTTATATTTTTTGTGTATACAAGTGATGATTATATTCTTTTTGCATACATATGATGGTAACTTGTTATATTTATTGTCCAAGAGGGATACAATTTGTTTGGAAATAGCTTACTTGTGAGCTATAGACTGGAAAATAATATGATGCAAGATGTGCAAAACTATTCACTCTACAGCATGAGTACCAATGCATAGGAAGGAATTAAAATTTAACTCTTTGCTACATTCAATTTCATGTTGTGTGTATATATATTATAACGGTCACTGAGAAAGTGATCAGAGTCTTATCGTATCTGCACTATAAGCGCACCATCTAGGCATTTGAACCTAGAAAATTTATATAGTAGGCAGATACGTAAGTTAAAAAAAAATTGTTTATATATATTTTATTCTGACCATTAGCCCAATGTCACTAGCTTATAGAGTAGCAGAGCTTTAAACATTTTTATAAGTTTTAATAGATTTATATTCTCAAAATATATTAATATTTAAAACAATAAAATAAAAGAAGCCACTGCCAGTAATTAACATACCCACATATATATTTATATTTAAAATTAAGGAATAAACTTAGACTTTACAATTAGCTTTAAATTGGTTATTATTATTATTTTTAAATTTAAATTATTGTTTGAATAAAGTCAGCACAGATGGACATTTTAAATTATATTCCTCCTGTAGCATGCTGAGTATAGATAACTACACAGATTCCACAGTTTAATAACTTTCAAAACAAATCATTCAATCTCACACTAAAAGGTTCGTAGCCCACCCAACACCTGTGCTCCCAGATATGTAGTCACAACCAATGTAATATGAAGATGCTACCCTTAAAACCACAGCAACAAGGAATGTGCATCTGATAGCGTGATATTATTTGAAGGATATGATCCGTGTCCAAAACAGGCAATCATGTATATAATTTTTTTAAAGGTGCTACATATGGGGGGAGAGCGGTCTTTCTGCCAACTTATAAATCCCTGTCCATAGAGCTAGAAGGAGTCAATGGCTCAGGAAATACTTCTGTGACCATTTCAATGATATGACTGCCTCTTTGGGGTCATGCATTCAGCAGGGCACGTTGCCCTGTATGCTAAACATGCTTCACATTACATTAATATAAACACCCGTATATTCCTCCACAAGCATTGTCCTAACTACAAAACAAATAGCCTGAAATTAACCCCTTTAAAAAATAAACATAAACGAATTTAATGAAACTATATAGCTATCCACCCCAACCTAAATTAACATACATTTTAGTTAAAACATAACACACACAAAAAAGAGAAATGGGAAATGATTGCTCAAACATCTGCATAAAAAATACTAATAATTGATTGTGTGCATTCTTTAAGTCAGATAAGAGTTCTTATTTTCAGCTATTAATTGGAATTTTAAGAAAAGTTATTATTAGATAGACACAGAGTTCATACTTTATGTAAATTGAGCAGATTTAGAAGTCCATCTTCATGATCACTTTCATAGATTTTTGTCTTTCTTTGAAAGGGAACCACTACTTGCCATGCATTTGGTCAGGAACTGTCATCCAGAGGCCTCATCTTCTTGTCCGAGGAAATTAAATTTATTGCAGACTTCCACGATGTGGAAGTCTGCAATATAGCTAGTTATAACAATATATTCATAGTCAGCTCTAAGATAACAATTATAATAATCATTTGGCTTTTATATTTTTATTAGCCTATTACCATCCAATCTTTGGATTCAATGAGCAAGACATTACTAATCCTTTGGTGTTTCAATTACGGTCCGTGCTGACATTTCTGGTGTTTGCATTGATCATTTAATTTCTTTTTCTTCTCTTATCTAACCATTTAATTATTTGAGTGCCCCATTTAAGGGCTAGTTTGCTTTAGAACAATCATTTAATTAATAAAACAATTCATTTCCATTTTGTAAGATTATAGAAATGATTGTTTTATTAATTAAATGATTGTTCTAAAAACAAGCCCCCCCACTGATATAGTTAAATGATTTTTTAGGGCAGGAAAAGAAATTGAAATGATCAATGCAAGCACCACCAGCACAGACTGTAATTGAAGCACCAAAGAGATTAGTAATGTCTTGCTCATTGAATCCAAAAAAAGGATGGTAAACAACTAATAACCGGCTATGAATACACTGCCCCCCGATGTGGAAAGTCTACAACCAAAATTTTCCGGACAAGCAGATAAAAAAATAAATGACAGTTCCTACGTGGCAAGCTGAGTTCCCTTTAAAGAAAGCAAAAAAATCTATGAAATTGATCCCACGTTTTCGATATTTTCCCCCATAAACCCCCCTGTGTCTGATAACTTTTCTAAAATTTCAATTAATAACGAAAATAAGAACTCTTATCTACCCCAAAGAAATACTTTCAATCAATTGTTAATATTTTTTATGCGAGATGTTTCCTCCCCCCGACGGCTTTTTTGTGTGTGTGATATGTCTTTAAAATGTATTTTAATTTAAGTTGGGGTTGTTCTTTATATAGTTTCATTAAATTCGTTTATGAAGTTTGAAGGGTTAGTTTGGGGATAAACTTTGTAGTTAAGTTTAACTCTAGAGAGAGCACCTGCAAGTGTTTACCCATATTAAGTAATGAAGCTTTTTGCATACAAGGTAACGTGCCTACTATTTAATGCATGAAGCTAAAGAAGACAGTCATATCATTGAAATGGTCACAGAAATATTTCCTGAGCCATTGAACCTTCCCCCAGCTCTCCCCATATGTAAAAAAAAAATTATATACATGGTTACTTCTTTTGAGTTTTAGTCCCAAATTGTCCCTTCAATCGTCACTTTATCAGATTACATTAATATTGTTGCCCCCCGTTACGTTGGTTGTGACGGGAGCAGGAGTGAACAATTTGTTTTGAAGTTTAAATATGGAAGTCTGTTTGTATTCAGTTCTATACTCCACATGCAGAAGAGTACTGAACACAAATGTCCATCTATATTGACTTTATTCAACAAAAATTTAGAATTTAAAAATAATAATAGCAGCCAATTTAAAACTAGACAAAAGTCACAAATTTATTCCTTAATTTAAATATAAATATAAATGTAGGTATGTTGTGTACTGTGATTGATAACTCTATTTTATTGTTTTAAATATTAATTTGAGAATATAAATCTATTAAAAACTTATAAAAGTGTTTACACCTCTGCTACTCTATAAGCTAGTGACATTGAAAAAACTATTTCGAAATAAAATATATATGGAAACAATTTTTTTAACTACGTATCTGCCTACTATACCCAAGGTTCAAATGCTAGATAGTAAAAAAATAACACCAGACAACTGAATTTTGACAAGACTCTGATCCCATACTCGAACCGAAGACTAAATAGCCACACAACGTGAAATTGAATGTAGCAAAAGTTAAATTTAATTCCTTCCTATGCATTGGTACACTTTCATAGCAATAGAATGGATTTTTGACATCTTTACATCATATTATTTCCCCTATAACTTGCAAGTAAGCTTATTTCCAAATTGATTAGCTCACTACTTGAACAACTATAATAAATAACAAGTTACCATCATGTTTATGCAAAAAAAAAAATCACTGTATACACAAAAATATAAAAAATGAAAAGATGAAACTCATTTTATATCCGACAATAAGCTAAATTAGATTTAGACAGCACAAAATTAATTATACATGGGACAAATATGTATAAACCTTCTGGGGAAATAATTTATTTTTATTATCTTTTTAGGATGTTAAAAAAAAAGATACATGCCTTTGAAATTTGTCAACTTTTTGGAGGTACAAGATAAAAGACTTCTTATATTGAATACATTTGGAAGTTCTGCCGCTTATACAGTGTCTTAGGTAACAAGTCTTATATACAATTTGAAAAAAAAAAAAGGCAATTTTTGTTATCAGTCAAGATATAATTTTAGAAGCTTGGAAAATGATAAATTAAAAATTATAGACAAACTAATAAAAGTAATAATTATGTTGGATGTTGAGAGGCAGAAAAAAAACAATAACGACAACAGATATTTTTGTTTTTCATTTTATCTTGTAAAATATATATGCATTTTTTTTTAAAAATAATGATTTTTTTTATTTAATTATCTTACATAAAGCCCCAAAGTAATACATTTTATGGTTAATTTCTTGTTCTTGTTTTAAAATAGCGATCTTAAACTCAAGAGGTAATATAAAAGAGTTTATAACTTGGCACAGTGAAAACATTGATTACAGCAAAGAAATATATTACTAAGGTAATAAACCTAAAGCATTTGTGAGTTGAAAATGCATATCTACAGGTCTTGACCACGAAGCTTGCACATTCTCTACAATGCATAAGCTTTATTGGTAAAATCCATTTTCAACTTTGCGTGCTTAGGTTTATTACCTTGAAAATAATATAAAAATTTAAAAGTATAATTTTCACTACTCAAAGCATTTGAGCTCAAATATATTATAAAAGTCCAAGAGCCTCCGAGTAAATATTTGTGAAATCATATATTACTGCAGGTACCAGTTATTTTATAACAGTATAAATTCTCATGATTAACTAATATTTTCAATAATGAATATGTAAAGAATGAAAAAATACTTTGATTTAATTAATTTATTGTGCATATGCGCTTTTCCATAGATATAAAATTACACTTGTTTTCTCCTTAAAAATAGCACAAAATAAAAACATTTAAAATTATAATTAAATAATAAGATAGAAAAAATGTTATTTAATAAATGAAATCCACAAATTTAAAACTAATGCCATTGTACCAAATCTACAGATATACATTTATTGTCTTTTTAATTTTTTTCTAAACTTTTCACATTTAATTAAATGTTCTAAATTATTTATTAAATATTCATCATTTGAAAAGATTTATTCAGAATTTTATGTATTTTCGTGTATAAGTTAAATAGAAAATAATGTAATTTTTCTATTTTTGATGTACTTATTTCCAATTAGTGAGATGCTAAGGATTTTTTCATGAAAAAAATAATTATTAAAAATTTGAGTTTTGCCTCGCATTTCTTTTAATGTTAAATAATATCAAACTATTGATAAATCCCAACACAAAAAATGTTAATATAAAACATTTAGTACAACACTTTTTTTAAAAAAATATTTTTTAGGTAAAATTAAGTTTCTTGAAATAAAAATCATTTAAATTCATATTTAGAAAGGGTTAACAACATTTGATTTACCACATTAATTATCAAGTCATTATTTTACAGATTATTCACAATTTGATTAAATAAATGAATTTATTATAACATGGAATAAAATTAAATTTCATGGAGTTTTCAGATAAAAAAAAGTATAAATTAACTAAAAAAACTTTACGGAATTTATTTTTAATTACATTTATAAACTATATTATCATTCTTATAGAGTATTTTTTATTTAGACTTTATTTGCAACAATTATTATATTAAAAAAAATTAAGTTATATATTTGAAAAAAACAAAAATATAAAAAAATAGACAATAAAAGTAAGTCACTGAATATTTTTATTCATACATAATAAATCAATTATTTTTTACCTAGCGATGTTTATAAACTGTAATATTTAAACAGCATTAAGCTGTTACACATGCGCTTTGCAGATTTTAACCATAAATGACTGAATAGTAACACTTCAAACACATGAATAAAGTTTCTTTGGAATAAGATACAGTGGCCATCTCTCTTTTCGAACCCAAACGCTTTTTTTTGTATGGGCAAACTTTTGTTTGGAAAGTGAAAGTGAAGATATTAAATAATCACTTTAAATTACTTTTACATGTTGAATGATTGACGCTGGTGAAATTTACTAGAATTCTGCAATATGCTATTCTTATTTGAAATTAAATGTATGTAAATAAATCAATTATTTTTATATAACGTGATGTTTTATATTTGTAATATTTAAAATCAGCATTAAGTTGCGCTCATGCGCTTGCAGATTTTAACTATAAATGACTGAATACTAACCTTCAAACACATGATAAAAGCCTTGGAAAAAGATAGAAGGGTCATCTATCTTTTCGAACCCAAATGCTTTTTTGTATGGGCTAAATCTTAAGTGTCTGAAAGTGAAAGCATGAAGATCACTAAATAATCCACTTTAAATTACTTTTACATGCTTGAATGAATGACGCTAGTGAAATTTTACTAGAATTTTTTACATTATTCTTATTTGAAAATTAAATGTTAATAGTAAATAAATCAATTATTTTATATAGCGTGATGTTTTATAAACTGTAATACTTAAACAACATTAAGCTGTTGCTTATGCGCTTTGCAGATTTTATCTATAAATGACTGAATACTAACCCTTCAAACACATGATAACGTCTTTGGGAAAAGATAGAGTGGCCATCTATCTTTTCGAACCCAAACTTACTTCTTTGTATGGGTAAATCTTACAAGTGTTTGAAAGTGAAAGTGTGAAGATAGATGATCATTCTATCTTTTCCAAAGACTTTATCATGTGTTTGAAGTGTTAGTATTCAGTCATTTATAATTTATCTTTATAAAATGTTAACAGCAGTAAGAGTATTTAACAATGTCCATTAAGCAAAGCAAAAACTATATAAAATAATTGAATTATTTACATACATTTAATTTCAAAATAATAATGACCAACCTAAACCTACCAATTTCCCCAATAAATTCATTCAGAAATATAAAAAATAATTTAAAAAATTGTTATATCTTCACGCTTCAACTTTCAGTCTTTAATATTTGCAACTGTAAAAGCGTTTGGGTTCCAAAATTTCCCCCCCCCCCCAATCTTTTCCCAAAGACTTCATAATGCGTTTGAACAAAAAGTGTTGAGCTCATTTATAAAAAAAAAAAATAGACAAATAAAGTTCGAGCGATAATTCATTATCTCCTTTAGTGGTTTCACGTATAGCCACCAAATGCATATTTATATATGACATAAGACCCAAGTGTGAACATTAATAATTCTATACCAAAAAAGCATATGTAACCCCTAGTGATTACCGTACATATTTAATCGATGAAATGCACATATCATATATAATTGTGAACAACGTTTATCTCATTATTTCTTTTTCCTCTGATCAAAATAAATGAAAAATAAAAAAAAAATATAGTTTATAGTTATATTAAAATATTGCATATTTACCATGAAATTTATTTTGAATAGAAATTTATAATTATTATAT
>JAQFVV010001286.1:0-85417 GCA_028023455.1 Epiperipatus broadwayi
ACTCTGTAACTTTTTAGACTCAATAAAGTTTTGCTTTGAAACATAATAATAATAATAATAATAATAATAATAATAATAATAATAATAATAATAATAATAATAATAATAATAATAATAATAATAATAATAATAATAATAATAATAATAATAATAATAATAATAATAATAATAATAATAATAATAATAATAATAATAATAATAATAATAATAATAATAATAATAATAATAATAATAATAATAATAATAATAATAATAATAATAATAATAATAATAATAATAATAATAATAATAATAATAATAATAATAATAATAATAATAATAATAATAATAATAATTACTTGCAGTTAATAAGAAAACTAGGAATATATAAAGAATATAACATTTAAATAAATTTCTTATGGTATTTTATCATCAAATGTTTGAATCTGTGGTAGGGCAGAACAATAGACATATATTTGTAACCAAGAGAAATATATATATATGCTTGTAATTATATTTTAATAAAAGATATAAATGAATATTTAACTTATTATAATTTGATTAATCTAATGAATGAATGAAAGACCAGATAAGTTATTTATATCTGTCTAAATCGATGAGGTTATAATTTGGAATAATAGTAATTATTTTCCCATAATTATATTTATGTTCATACTATGCATCCCTAAAACAAAATACCCAGTCTAAATAATTATAATAAACAAAAGTAAATTTTAAGATTGAACTTAGCAATTCATGATGAACATGAACTGCTTGATAAATAAATATTTCTCAAATGTTCCACAATTAATAAAAATATTCTATTTTTAGCAAAACACAAGAATATAAACTGATGTTGAAAGATTTAGTTTTAGCAGATGGTATGGCTTTATATCAAGGGCATTGAGAATAATAATCCATTTATTAATTACTATGCACACTGTATTCATATAGTGTGTCAAATATATATATATACGATCAATAGATGGCGTTTTACCGAAACCACCGAAACAAGTGTAAAATTTGTTTACATAAACGAGCATTTTTCAGACCAGTAAAGTCTTCAAACTCAGCCTAACAAGCCAGATATCCATATGGGTCTGATCTCAGTTCAGTTTCACCACATAGTCAAAGTCTCTGCAATATATATCATTGCAAGAAACCTTTAAAGGTACATTTATGAAAAACAAAAACAAGTTATTCACGTAACTTGCTATCACTTGTTATTTATGATCAATAGATGGCGTTTTACCAAAACCACCGAAACAAGTGTAAAATTTGTTTACATAAAAGACAAAAGAGTCAGAATTAACTATCTCTTTCATTTGCTCACCCTCAAATCAGCTGGTTTCAAGCTATTTGCTATCACTTGTTTCGGTGGTTTTAGTAAAACACCATCTATTGATCATAAATAACAAGTGATAGCAAGTTACATGAATAACTTGTTTTTGTTTTTCATAAATGTACCTTTAAAGGTTTCTTGCAATGACATATATTGCAGAGACATTGACTATGTAGTGAAACTGAACTGAGATCAGACCCATATAGATATCTGGCTTGTTAGGCTGAGTTTGAAGACTTTACCAGTCTGAAAAATTCACGCTTGCAAACTGATAGAAATGTTTTGCATAAACACTTGGAGTCAGTGTTTAGATCTAGTTTCTAACTCTATCCTTCACTGATGATAGCAAATAGCTTGAAATCCGCTGATCTGAGGGTGAGCAAATGAAAGAGATAGTTAATTCTGACTCTTTTGTCATTTATGTAAACAAATTTTACACTTGTTTCAGTGGTTTTGGTAAAACGCCATCTATTGATCATAAATAATAAGTGATAGCAAGTTACGTGAACAACTTGTTTTTGTTTTTCATAAATGTACCTGTAAAGGTTTCTTGCAATGATATATATTGCAGAGACTTTGACTATGTGGTGAAACTGAACTGAGATCAGACCCATATGGATATCTGGCTTGTTAGGCTGAGTTTGAAGACTTTACTGGTCTGAAAAATTCACGCTTGCAAACTGATAGAAACGTTTTGCATAAACACTTGGAGTCAGTGTTTAGATCTAGTTTCTAACTCTATCCTTCACTGATGATAGCAAATAGCTTGAAATCAGCTGATCTGAGGGTGAGAAAATGAAAGAGATAGTTAATTCTGACCCTTTTGTTGTTTATGTAAACAAATTTTACACTTGTTTCGGTGGTTTTGGTAAAACGCCATCTATTGATCATAAATAACAAGTGATAGCAAGTTACATGAATAACTTGTTTTTGTTTTTCATATATATATATATATTGAGTTGTAACTTTAAAATATCTATATGAATTTGTTGTTTTAATTTCTTAATAGAAATAATTATGTTTTATTCCCTATGTTGTGTGATGGTCATTAGATAAAAGAAAGTGGGTGCAAACTGAAGGTCTATCCAATGTTTCATGGTGCGATGTTATCATGATGTTATATGAAATCAAAAAATTGATATTTCTTTATATACAATTCTCTCATTATATATATATATATATATTAGCAATATTACTTAATTTTTTTATTAAAATTAGATGTTAATATTTTGTATTAGATATTCACCTATACTTATTTGAAGCCAAATATACATTTCTTGAATATTTTGGTAATATAAAATCAATTTAGAATGCCAGTTCTAAAATGATTTAGTCATTGCTAAGCCATAGATTTTACATTTTCATTTGCTTGGAAAATGGACGTTAAACTCTTTTAAGCTTCCATGGAGTAAATTTTTTTTATACACTGTTTTACAAATATATACATTGTTGCTCTTGTGATAAAATAATGTCTGTTAAAAGTTTAACTTTCTTCTATAGCAGATGAGTATTTAAATAAGCAAATATGCTTTTTAAAAAAAGAAGTGATAATCTTTTGTTTTGCTTTACCAACTGTTTTCATCATTCAGTTTTTTTACAACAATATCATCTCTTGTTATTGTTAGGTATTTATCATTCACTTGTGATTTACATATAAGATTTTATCAAACAATTGTTACTGTTGCTAAACACAATTTAAAACAATAATTATGCTTACACATAATGAATTTATACACAAAAATTATATAATTTTATAAATGTGTAAATTGTATAAATGTATGAATGTACTTATGAATATATATATGTGTAGATGATGGTTATTCATTTCAGAATAAAGCATTGATTTAGTTTTCATATATAAAAAGAAATTTAAATGGCGTATGATAGTATATAGTTTTATAGTTTCTTTGGAGGAACTACCCAGTTGGTGCAATGTATATATACTTTTAATATCACAATAACTGCATGTGTTTAAAAATAGGAGTTCATTTTAATTACATATTGTCATTAGAGTAATATTAATTCTAACTATTTATTTATTATAAAAATAATAAAAAATGAAATTGACAATTTTTGCACACATCAAGATTCTACTACTTCATTTATCTTTGAAAGTGTTAAATTGTTTAGTAGAAAGTTGCAGAAAATCACAACAAAAATCTTTTACTTAAAAAACTGTAGTAAAGTGAGAAAAGAATGGTAGATTGAAGTTGTGAAAGAAACAATTACTGTATGTCTAAATTTAAAATTAAAAGAGTGTAAAAGAAAATATGATTATTACTTGTTTTTAATAAAAAAATGTTATTTCAAAGTAAAAAAAAAGCAAATTATCCATGCAGCAAAATATTGTGTTGCACTGTGATTATCAAAGAGAAATACAAGAACACACCAGTTTGAAAAATGACATATTTATTAAAAAATTATAGTATTTCTATTATATTAATTTTAGAATCCCCCCCCCCCTCGCAAGCATTTAGATGAGGGAAAATGATATTTGTTGGACTATATATATATATATGTAAATTAAAAAGCTAAATGTCTGGAAAATTTATTTCTATTTTGTCTTTTTTTTTGTCTAGAAACTCTAATTCTTAGTTTCAGTTTTTCTTCAAGAAATAGCATATAATTCTTAAATCACTATTTTTTTAAAAAAAAAAAGATTTACTGATCCTAAAATCAGATTGAATTTAATTGCTAAACCTATATCATCAAAACAACTGAAGACTTAATTCCTGATTTTCATTTTTTCATTAGAAAATAGCAATTAAAAGATTAAGTCAATAACTTTTTAAAAATATTTACTTTGTCGATCTTAAAAACAGGTTGACTTCAATTGCTAAATAAATCCTATAAAATATTTTTAGATATAAATAAAACAAAATATATCATTAAATAAGCTGTCCTGCATTTCCAACAGCAAAAGTGAAGGAATAATGAATTGTTTAGTTAAATTTTATATTATTAACTTTACTATATTTACATTTAATAAAGGAGGATGAAAAAAATTTTTTTTAATATTAAATATTTGTTTCAATATCCATTTGCTTTTGAGGGCTTTAAAAACTGTATTTGGAGGAATGGGAGCGAATATAATGAGAAGGTAAGAGTTGTATTGTTGAATATATTATATGTTCAATTAATCTGCAAGTTTAGGAACTTAGAGTAACAGAGAAACATTATTACACTAGTATTTTTGTAACTATGTAGGGCATTATCAGTATTGACAGTGTTTATTTATTTAAATAGTAATTTTAAATTTGCTTAAATATTTATTATAGTCAGTTTTTTAAAAAAGAAAAAGTGAAAAACAAAACATAAATAAATAAAAATATAAATTTATATTGAAAAACAATGATAGAAACAAAACTTTCCATACAGTAGTGCCACCCAGTGCAAGCCAGAATAATCTATAAATGCAAGTACTTTATGCATAAAATCTCTATCTAGTGCCTCCCAATATTCTCATACTAGTTTCTAGCTTGTGGCTTTCATCACTGAGGAGTCTTGAATCTGAGAGCACTGCAACTAGATCTTAGGATCCAATGCTCCTCACTGGTGAAAGCCACAAGCTATAAACTAGTCTGAGAATATTGGATGAGTAGGCACTAGATAGCAATTTTTGTACCAAACTTCTTGCATCCATTAATTACTCTGACTTGCACCGGGTATTGTTTAGGACCTGTGCCTCTGTTATAACAGCTTGTGTAAGCAAGGTAATGGTGATCACAATGTTTAGTGGTTTAAAAACCAAAACTTTTTAAAAAAGTGAATAATTTTTTATTTGGAGATTATAAGAAGTTTGAGCACCAGAAATGAGAGAATTGGTTATGATCCATAGGTCTTGAGCTCCAGAGCTACTATTTTACTACTGCATGAAACTATGCAAAACAAACTATTGCTTGACTTTTATGTTTAGATATTTATTAAAATCTGATCAAAAATACAGAAATATCATTTAAAATATAACATCATTTGATTTTATGCTCTTCTTTGTTTCAGAGATGTCTCTCTTAAAGAGTTCAACAGTAATTAGTTTAAAATACTAGGATGTCATAGATCTTGATAATACTTTTGCATGTTACATTATGTTTCGTTTACTGCTTGTCACACCTATGTTTTTAAGAAAAAAAAACAAATACAATTTTAAATTTTTTTTATTTTTTTAATGGTAATTTGTATCTCATTTTTAGCTAAGATTTGAGAAATTACTCACCAGCATAAGTTGATTTTCAAGATTATTTTCCAAAAAGTTTGTACAATCACTTTTAGAATGCTGCCATGCATCTTTTTCAATTTCATTTGTCTTATCTCTCATCCTTTAACAATTCTTTAATATGATAGCTTTTAAAAATATCTTCACTATTGATTAGGGGGGCTTTAGTATCATTTTCAAAAGTCCTAGCTTGTTATTACTAAATAAATGCAATATGTTTTATCCTTCTGTCTATCTACAAGTGATAGATAATGCAACATGAAAATTATTGTGACTGACTAATAAATAGTACTTTGTGAAAAATATCTTATGGTCTTGTGGGTAAATAGTGACTTACTAATGGTTAGGTAATGTTTCTGTTACAAATAATCTTTTTTGTATCCTCTATACTCTTTTTATTATTCTTTTTTTTTCTCCATTTTTTATCATTTAATTTAGGTTAGAAATTTTTTAAAATAAGCTACTCATACCATTGGATATAACTATAGTAATGATTGTTGTATATTTGTTAATTACACTTCCTTTAAATACAAACAGAGAAATTATATCTATTGTACTGGGAAAGCAATATGTGTAAGGTTAATTGATTTGGAGTCCTTAATTGTTACTTTACCTAAGGTAGTACAATCAATAATGAATTAAACTGGAATTTGATTAGGAGAAAAGGATTCATTTGGAAATGATTGTATGTTTGGGTAATATTTCTACCCACCATAATTGTGAAAAGCTTTAGAAAAAGAATAAGTTAAATTTGACTTGTTTAGCAATATTTTGTTTTAATATCATACAATTATCACATTTAAATTGGTGGAATAGAATATCAGTAACATGGCAATGGGGGTGGGTGGGTAAATAACAGTAGTAGAAATAAAATAATGTATTTTAATTTATTTCTTTTGCACATAAATAGGTTTATAGAAAAAATAAATTTGGTGTGATGAAAACTTGAAGATCTAAATGAAGAATGTTTGGCTTTTGCTAAGGAGCTGCCAGATTTAAGATTGATATGGATATTCTTAATGACACTCATTTTCTAGTGGAACAAAGTTTAGTTAAATTGATAGATGGCTACAAGTTTTTTGGGAATGGAAAGATCTGTTATGAAGTAGAACTACTTTTAAGCTGACTGTTAATGAGTCTGTAAACAAGCATCATTCTTCTTCATTGGGCTAATGGTCCTATGAATGAATTAATTAATTTCTTTTCCAAGAACAATTCCTTTTTAGAATTTTTTTTTTTAATTTATTTTATCAGCTGTGAAAAAAAAATGTCTTGCCATTATAGAAATCTATATTTTAATTTTAAACTTAAAAGATTAACCTGTTTCTAAAGAAAGGTAATTCATGTATCAAATCATTTAAATTGCCTGGTAATAGTAAATGTGGATCAAAAAGAACTATTTAGCAATATTAGATCAGAAGTCAAAGTTATATTGCTTAAAATTATAAACTAAGATGAATGAAATTTCAATACCATGGGAAATTAGTCTTATTGTAGATAATAGAATATTTCACCGATTCTTTTTACATTTGAAGTTATTCCTTTTTGTGTTTACAAGAAGGAAATAGCAGTTTTTAGACAATTTTTGGTTTTATCCACATCTAAATCAATGTGATGTGAGCTATTTTTGATTGCCTATTTTACATTCAGAATCTTTTTTTTACTAATGGTATAAAGTTTGAATTATGAGATTTAAAAGTTAATTTATCACGTAAATAGCAAAATGATCAAACTAGTTCTTTTGTATAGCAAAGCACATAGATGTAATCAAAACTGATATAAAATTTGAAAAATAAAATATATGAACTATTATTTACTAAGGGATTTGAAACAAATAGAGGAGATGTGGAGATTTTTTCTACTGGAATTTATTATATAAAATAAAAAGATTTTAATAAAAAAATTATGGTGTTAAAATATTTCTATCACCTACCCAGTATATTTATGCAATGAGGTTAAAAAAAACAAACAGATAACTATTTAAAAAAAGACTGATCATGTTACCACAATAAGATAAAAGCAAACAGATACATTTTTGATTGTTTATTAAACATACAAATTTGAGATCCATGTTTAAAATAATAAAAATAAATTTTAGTAACAAACACATATATAAAAGGTTACACATTAAATTTAAATTAAATATTTTTTTAAATAATTATATTGTTTTGAAAAGAATATATGCAGTGGAATTTTAATTTAATTACTTTAAAATACGTAAATATTTGGAAACTGCTTTAATTTAAAAATCATGCAAATTAAATGTATTAAATGAGCTTCTCTTGCATGCTGAAATACCAATTCATTAGTACTGAGAATCTATTAAAAATTATATATATTTAATGATTAGTTATTGAAATAAATTTAATATATAATTCAAATTTTGTAATTTAAAACATTTCATATCCATTAATTGTCAAATATGAGTATTTATGCACTAAATATAATTTTAATATTACGTGAATTATTTTAAAAAAAACTATGATTAATATCAATTACTATATTTTGATTAGATATTTGCAGATATTTGATATTTCTATAGTTTCACAATCTTGATTTTAATTTTACAGACAACAAACATAAATGATATTTGTTTTGAGCAGACTTCCTGCTTATGATCTTTTTATAATTAAAACATTTTCACAGTTTCTGTCATTGTGTTGTATGCACAGCATGTGTATATGAAAATGAAAAAAATCTCCTGGGAAGATTTTACTTTCATGAGCACTTCATACATCTCAGCAAACCTTAGCACAATATTAAGTTCAGCATTTTTTTCTCTGAAATTCAAATGTAGTATAATCCAAATGCTAAAATACTTTAGCAACACCACCTGTATTTACAAACATAAAATCTGAATGAAGCAATACAGGTAAAAGGTAACCTCTTATCCATAAACCACAAATTAAGTATATTGACATTTACACTATTGTAAACTACAAGAAGTACAAAACTAAATAAGCTAAGATATTAATATCTAATAAACAAACATATTTCAAGTTTTGTACATAAGATATGATTAATAAATAATTAATTTATGCTTTGAAAAACTCTCAAACATAATTATATAAAAATAAATAAATAACTGTATATTTCTAGTTGAAAATCATATATAACAAATCAATAATAAGAATACTAGAATATCTCAAATGCACTACTTGTATTTTTTTTTCATATATCAAAGCGTTGACTGGGAAGCAAACCCGGGCCAGCTGCTTGGGAGGCAGCTATGCTAACCGCTAGGCCACCAACTCTTGACTTGTATTTGAAAACACAAAGTCTGAAAAAAGCAGCTGAGATAAAAAAAAACCTTTTTCATAGCAATAAGCTACAAGTTGTTAAGTGTATTGATAATTTAAAATATCATCTACACAGTTTTCTTTTCAAAAATAGTTCATAACTTTCAATATATATAAACGACTGCACCAAACTTATTCTTTTTTAAGGAAAATTGAAAAATACAAATATATAATAATAAATATAAATATCACATATTCCAAACAAATCTAAAAATACTAAAAAATATTATTCTTTCTATTTATTTATAAACAATCTCAAAACTTTATCAAATTTTTTACATTATCTTAAAAGCATTTAATTAATAAATCTATTATTTTCTTTTCTATTAACATCCTATTCAATTTAGGCTTAATTTAACTAATGTAATTTATTAGTCTGAATTGAATAGAATATTAATAGAAAAGAAAAAAGAAAACAATAGACTTGTTAATTAAATGATTTTAGGGTATTTGTGGATGGGTATATAAACTGTGAAAAATTTGAGAGTTTTGAAATTGTTTGTAATAGAACAGGCTTAAAGTAAAGAGTATTTTTTAGTATTTTTGGATTTGTTTGGAATATGTGATATTTATATTAATTATTACAAAACTTTATTTTTAATTTTCAGTTTTCCTTGAAAAAGGCTATATTATAAAATAGTTAAAATGTTGGTTTGTAGTTATATTTTTATAATAGTCATATAAAAAAACAAGGTTTAAAAAGAAGTTTGCTGTATTCATTTATATATATTGATATTCTAACTATTGTAAACATAAAAAGGGAAATTAAATAAGCCTAAGATCATTATATATATATTGCTGAAACAGGAACTAATTAATTAGAGAAATATGTATGATATATATGATGGTGAGCAGAAGTGCTTGCAATAAATTACAACTTAAAGTCGACTTTAAGGAAGCATTCATATTGATATAGTGTTTCCAATTCATTTAATTCATCCAAACATAAAAAGAAACATATTTCTGTAAGAAAATTTTGCATTATAACCTTGATTGACATAATAAGAATGATTTTGGAAATGTATTTCTATGATACTAGTTTCTGGACTAAATATAGCGGAAAGGAAAAGTTGATATGTGTGAGAATATGAGAACAGTGAATAAAAGTCTCATTGTATATCATTTAGTGTATGCTCTTATTTTTAAAGGAATGTAGTATTTACTACAGTAAATTATTTAATGAAATTTGAAACTTTATTCTAATTGAATATGTGTTAAATGAGAGTTTCTTAAATATTTTTATTGCATGTATTTATTTTAAATGAAATATTTTTTAATAATGTGATGCATATACACCACTGACTTTTTATGGCATAGTTTATTAAAATTGAAAGCAAAATTTTCCAGTGATGAAATTCAATCTGTCACAGTTTGCTCAAATGAAATATTTGATTATTATTATTACTGAAATTAATTACTATGTACTTTTTTACTAATTGCTAGGAATAGAAAGAAAAATCTGTATCATTCTAAACTGTATTTTTGTTCAAAAAATAAAACTTTTACTATTATTGAAGATTAAATAAATTAATAGATTTTTTTTTTGCTGGTGAAAGTTGAACAAGATATTTAAACACTTTCATATCTTCAATTTTGAAAAGTTGCTGCTAGTCATTGAAGCATGTAAAATTAGATTTGAAAAACTGACTGTTGTAAAATCATCTCTTTTTTGGCAAATTTCCAATCATTAAACAAAAATACTATTATGTATGATTTAAAGGTAAATAGATATTTTATCTAATTATTAATAATATTAGATTACACATGGTATCGATATAATAATCTTCAATTATATGTAAATTTTTCTGACTAATCATTAAATTATTTTTAAATATAAATAACCTTCATAAAAATTTAGGACTCTGAATAGTGTAGTTAATATATGTTTCAGATATATTCTGTACTATTTGATACTATATTGTATATATGATAATTTAACAGATTATATATATAATGTGTTTCATTTTATATAGGTAATACATTTCAAAGAGATTTAGGAAAAAATATACAATATTTAAATATATAAATACAAATAACATATAATTTAGACAATAACACTGTTTTTTCATTATTTAATACCTAATGCAATTTTATAAAGTCAAAAATTCATTTATAATTTTCTTAACATTGAAAGTTCAATCATTTATTCATAATTATGTCAGAAGTTTTCTTCATATATTGACTTGATAGTTTTCATTTAACTTTATTTACTAAGCATTTCAATTGAAAATGATGATGCACTTTTTTTTTCATATGTCAAATGCGTTGCCGGCAAGTGAACCCGAACCAGCTGCTTGGAAAGTAGCTATGCTAACCACTAGGCCACCAATGCTTGACATGATGCACTTTTCTTTTTATCTCTAAAAAGACAAAATAATTTTCAAATTAGATTTGTTTTCAAATAATAATTTTTAATATATATGTATTGATATTGACTCAAAAAAATTCAAGCATTTTATATAGTTGTGTAAAGTAAAAACAATAATATTAAAATTCTTAAATAATCTGTATCAATGCAGATGAATGTATTGTGTATATACACATAAAATAAAAAGGATTTTGATATTAAATTGCATTTAATATAATTATTTTACGAACATTGGAAATGTATTTGTAAATTATAATTTTCACAAATATAATATTGTGTTGAAATTGCAAACATTATTAGAAGTAATTAATAATATACCAATTTTATATGTGTAATATTGGGAAAGAAAACTAATCTCATATGCACTATAGAATTGACTAAACTCCCCTGTCAATAAAGATTTTAAAAGCATAGATGGTTCACTTGGAGTTTAATAAATCACTTTTATTGATCATGTCGAAATTAGGGTTGAACCTAACATGAGCCTGATTTTTAAATTGACAAATCATTTAAAAGTTCAGTTTATATACCATAGGGAAAAGTATGTTTTTCATTTTTAACTACCCTAATTATTTTAAATATATATAATAATTAATAATATAGTAATTTTATGTATGTGTAATATTGTGGAAGGAAACTAGTCTTCTTATATGAATTATAAAATTAACACACTCTTCCATCAATAAATGTTTTAAAAACATAGATGATCCATCTATGTTTTTCAAAGGATTATTGATGGGTAATTGCATGACAATTGAATAGAAAATATGAGAAAACAAGTTTCCATCCAAAACATTTTTAGTAAAATATGCCAATTAAACTGCTAAGATTTAATTGATATACTGAATTGACTAATGGTAAATAATTAGTGAATCATCATTAAAAGTTATTAATAAGTGAATATGGCTATCATAATTTGGGGATGTGTGTGACAGAGAGGACAACAAAAGATAAATAGTTTAAGGAGGAGTTACAGATGAGTTTTGAAATAGTTACTTCATGATTATGATAATCTTAGTGATTGATACAGTAAGTTAAAAAAATAAAGAATGGAGAGAGAATAAAAAAAAAAAGTATCAATATTTATGCAAAAACAATACTTAACCATTGCACTTTGAAAAATCATGGAAAATTAGAGAGTGAAAGTTAAGATTAATATTAGTAATATTATTATGTATATTGCTGCAAAAATCCTCTTGGATGATAACTTGCTTAGTTAAATGAGTTAGAAAAGAAAGATATTGAAATGACAAATTATAGAACATATTTAAAGATAGTGTTAAAACTTTTCTTTTTGTTGGTATACAATATAAAATTTATGAATATTATTTTAAACACTTCCTTCTAATTGAATATCACAGTTTTTATATATAAATAACTTTATTGAAATACATATGTAAGAATGATACAATTGTAAATAAAATAAAAGTAATCCATATTTCTTGGGCAACCAGATGGTCTGATGTGCTACTGGTGTTGTTTAATCTAGCTTAATCAGCCTCCATGTGTTGTCAAATAAAAATCTGGATGAGATGACACCATCCTTATGACAAAATTCCTTCAACTTAGAAATGAATATGTCTTCAGGCTTGGGATGAGGAATGGTGAAACTTGTTTTGACATCTGGCCATCCAGGTGGCATAAGTGATGAAAGTCAAAAGTCTTGAGATGACATAATCCCTAGACAGGAAGCAGCTTTTGATATCTAATACTTTGTTCAGGAAAATGTGGCAATTGTGAGAAATGAATGTCCTGATTTTGTCATATGCCAGGCAATCATTTATCATGTGATAGAAGGTTTCAGAGGTTCTGTGGCAGTTATGACACATAGGATCTATGTTCTTGCAGAATCTCCTGTAGTGCAGGAACCAGGTCTGAAGTGAATCCTGGTTGATTTTCACTAGGAAGTCCAGGTTACCTTGGCTCTATCTTGAGATATTTGAAAAACCTGGTGACCACCTGATTGTTACCACTGAGGTAAGGAAGGGTAGAGTTTTGAGTGGGAAACAACAGGTCATGAGCATCCCAAATAGAGATTTTCTGTCTGAATACTAGGGCTGAATGGCCAATGTGAGTGAAAAGGTAGCCAAGTATCTGATTTAGCCAGTTGTCTTCAAGGGTGGAGGTCTGTCCAATGGAATGACTGGTTATTCAGTTACAGTCTGGGGAAATTTACTTTGGAGAATGTGGATCAGAGAGTGGCACTTTTGGTAATATATTGAGAAAGTTGCACTCAATGACATACCATTATTTTTCCTATGCTGCTGCATGCGTTCAATTTCTATAGCCACTGATTTACCATTCTATAAAATCCATGCACAAATTTGTTTGATTTTGGTGTTGAATGTCTTTGTCATGTTTATGATAGGTAGATAGTAGCTCATTTTCACCATTATCTTGATGTTGAGGAGTGAGATTTTTCCTTGCAGAGATAGGTAAACCTTGGCAAGGTTTTTAACTATGTTGGTGGCAGCTTCAGTGATGGATTTCTGTATTTGTATCGACATGGCTTGTGGCGACTTATATAGGAGAACCCCAAAAACTTTGGGAGTTTGCTGAGAAAGGTGATGAGATCTTTTTGCTGGTGATTTTCCAGGCTGATGACTTGTTAAGGTTGAATGAAAGTTTGGAGGATTCAGAAAATTTATTTATTATTTGGATGAGGAGTTTTAGATATTTTTGGGAAGGTAGGGTGACAAGTACACTATCCATGTAGGCAAACACTTTACAGTGTTTCTTCAGTTGGGGTACATAGATTCCTGGAAGCCCTGTCTCAATCTGTTTAAGAAGGGGGTTTAAGTAGAGGATGAATAGGAGACCACTAAGTGAGATGTTGGGATATTTTTCTCTTATAAAATATTAACAAATTAACTAAAATTTGATAATGAAATAATAGTGCTTAACAAATACATGAGATTTTGCTTAAAACAATTTTTATCATCATTCAGTAGACAATAATATTTAAAAAATATCCATTGATTAAAAACGTAGCATTCTTACAATGACTACTTAGTCTTAGTTTTAGTCTTCTTTTGTCTGGGGAAAGGCTACAGAGAATTTAAGTTAGCAATCAACAGGAAATCAAGACTCAGCATCATAAACTACAAGCCACATATCAGAAATTCTTGGAGAAGCTTGCCAGAGAGATACAGCACTAATAAATATCTGCAATTTTTTACAAATTATTCTTTCTGCTCAGATCTCCAATATTTCTATTAAGTGATAGTCAAATATATATATATATATATATATATATATATATATATATTGACTATCACTGTAATTTAGTGATATATATATATATATATATATATATATATCACTAAATTACAGCTTATTGAATTAATTGCCCATATCTGGTTTTTTGAGTTGCAACTGTCTCTCACTTAACTGGCTATTTATGCCATTATAAACATCTGTGAAAACTAATATAGAAACATCCATATTGACTCCATAAAGAAGCCTTTAGGTTTAGTTTATTTTAAATAGAAAAACCAAAATTGGATTGAAAGAAGAATCTGTAAGTGAGAACCTATTAAAATTATGATCTAATGACTGATTATCGAAATATAGTAAGATATTTTTACCAGATTAAATATTTTTATCTTATAAATCTATTGATGGACAAATCTTATGTATTTGCTTTTGTCATTTAAAATGTTTGACCAAATTTATTTTTGAAAATAGTATATATTTTTATTAATTAAACTCATATTTGTCATATGATTATCTTAAGGTTTCTATAATTAATCTGTGTTCTTCAACTTTGATGGTATGATAATTACTATTGTTTTGTGCTTTCCATGAACTAACATTCTGAAATATAGTAATAAGAAGAGTGCATTGGGGATTGTGTTATCATCATAAATATACCAGAAAGTACTAACTACTATAACATTTAATATAATAATATTTAAAATAAAAATTATGATATTATCAAATTTACTACTTTCTTTATTTTGCTGTAATATCTTATAAAAATGCAATTTATCCATTCTACTTTGAACACTTTTTAGCAAAAACCTTTTATTATACATACATGCATTTACAATCTTACATTAAATAAGTGTGGCTCTGAATGTTAAGTAAGTGTGGCTCTGAAGAAGACTCACAAGACAGTTAAAACATAAGATTGTATATGCATATATGTGCAATAAAAAGTTTTTGCTAAAAAATGTTCAAAGTAGATTGGATAAATTGCATTTATAGAAATTACGATATAAATTTTTCAAATTATTGCTGTTTTGTAAATTGGAGCCATATTTAGGGCAATAAGAGAAAGATCATCATTAATCATTCCAATAGCACAAAATACCATCATGAATTGACACCCAGAAAAAAATAATAATAGTAATATAATTCACCAAAAATCATCAAAATAGCTTTGAACAATCCTCAACAACAACAAAAAAATTGCATATTAATTTTATAAGTAGTATTAATTTGGTTCCCAAGAAAACATCTCCCAAGAAAACATTAAATTTTACTTCACAATTTAACTAATTGACCTGGAATGTCATAATAATAGTGCCAAATCATCAGCTAAACTGATATTATTAGGAGAAAACATGACATTAATACTTGGTCATTAATATGTAAATTTGTAATTTACAAATTCCACTTTTCCTACATTGCTATACAACAGCCTTTTTTATCACATGGGTGTCACTAGTGATTAACCATGCCTTTTTAAATTTTTTTTTCTGATTGTTGCACTTTGCACATTTTTAATTTTCCATGGATCAAAAAACATGACTAGATTCTACTTCATGCTCCAGAAACATTGGGATCTTTTTTGCATGAAAATACATATAGTGATGTTGTACCAGCCTATTGGCATTGTTAGCAGGTGATTCCCTATAGTAGATTGCCTTGCAATTAGGCTTATTGTACTTAATTTTATAAACAATCATGGCTGGCCTGGTCTGGAGACAACCTGTGCTTCACCTTGTTCAAGAACTTATTCAAATTTGGAGTTCTAAAACTGACATTAAATGCATCAGCACATATATTCTTTAACTGTTGTGATAACTCAGGTGCAAAAAGAAGGCTGATCTACTTATTAAAGTTGTCATAGTCTTGAGGGTAGGTATTAATGTGGAATAAAATTTCTAGTTCTAAATAAAATGTTACACTTATAACCCATATTAACCAAGTCTTTTATGAACATTTTGATGTTATTCTTTTGATATGCTCAATATTTGCATAACATTTGATTTCTATATAGGAAATATTTAAAGATAGCCAGCTTACATGAGATGAGAGTGTGTGACTAGGGATGAATTGCTTCATGGACATTGAAAGATTTTATCACCATTTTATAGTTTATCTCACTGTCAGATCTTGGTATGTAAAGGTCTAAAATTTTTATTCCTTTATACTTGTATTCTTGTTTTATAATCCATATTAAATATGAAATCTGCATTAAATCATTCCGTATTTTATTAATATTATCCTCTGATGCACAAATCGGCATATTGTCTACATATGACATATAAAATGAATTATTTGCTGTAGAATTATATTTGGGGATAATTGTTTTTTTTTTGTATTTACTTAATTTTATGTTACAGAGTATATTAATACTTATTGGAAACTCCATAGGCTAGCTAATCCTATAAAATTTATTAGATAGTGCAGTAATGTCACCATCAATCCATTTCAGAGCATTAATAACAAACTCATTCTTGCTCTGATTAAAGACTGAATTTATCAATACTTTGTTTATTATATCTACAGAACTTTGACATGAGATTAAACTGTATAGCTTGGCTATATCATGCAATGCAAGTTTAGACTGGGAACCCAGTTTGTGAATGCTTAGCATCTGCACACAATCAAATGAGGACTTAATTGTGAAGTCATCAAATCCTACATATTCAATGTGCCATTCAGCTATCAGTTTGCTGTCTTGTAAAAACAAATATTTCCAAAATCTATTAGCCCTCTGAGGGAATTACTTTGTGAATTCATATTCGTAAAAACTATTGTGGGAATGGTAACCATTGGATAAATTCTCTAATATTCAGCTTTGTTTGACAGTCTTATTTTTATGCTTTCTTAATATGAACACTAAACCTTTATCTGTTTCAAATTATATATTTCCATTAGTTTAAGTTTTAACATATCAATTTGCTTGTCAACTTTACAATTATATTCATCATTATTTAATACCACAAACTTTATTTCCCTTGTCTTCTATAAAACATTTAATTTGACTAGTTTGCAAGTACTTTCTAATCAATTGTATATTTTTTATCCCTGTGCTTTGTTTCAGTTGCATGCCATAATGATTGCATCATTTTTCTCACTATGCATTCTTTCTAGAGGATATCTTCGACTAGTCTCTATTTCAGCTATTACTTTTATACAAGGGTTTTTCTACTTGCTCCCATACTTTGGCCTGAAGTCAAGCACATGTTTTACATTTTGGGGGAGAGGATTTGTTAAATTAACACACTTTTTACTGGTTTCATAATTTATTACCACTCTATTTTGTTGACAAAAATTATAAATTTTTTGTTGTATTTTATACATAACTTATTTGCTATATTTTGACATTTTTTATTTATGCTTTCAGGGATACTGAAACTTTTTGCCATATTCTTCAATCTACATGTTTGTTTTTAATGACCTCTTGCACAATTGAAGAATTCTTTAAAGTACTGTATTCTTAAATAATGTAGAATTTTATCCTTCTGGTAGATAAATTTATTTATTCATTTTCTACAACAATTGGGGAAGACCTGATAGTACAAACATTTCTCTAGAAACTTGACTTTCTCTTTTGACAGTTACAGCTTTTAATATTTTTACTGTTGTCTTATACCTATCATATTCTTCCATAATATTCTATAATTCTATTAAATTTTAGCTTAGTTTCTTTAGTAATTTCAAGCAATTATAACTTTTCTTAAAAAACAGTGTAATTCAATAAATGATAATACATACAAAGCAAATACTAAGAAAATCTTGTTTAATACTTTAAAATATATATGCTAGATTTGCCTGAAGGTTCGTGATGATGGTATATTATTAGATGAGATAGGTCACTCATAGATGATGGAAATAATCCAACATATCATATGTAATATACACTAGATAATCTAAATAGTATGCTAGCCATGCTTTCAATTAACTTGTAATCATAATCATAGCAATGAGTGTCTAGGAGAATTATGAGCTTTATAAAAATAGCATTTTACAGAGGTGGTGATTTACATAAATTTGAATAACAAGAATATATTTAGATAACCTTTTTTTGTCAGGTGGATGGAGGATTATGTTTATATTATTGACAATATACCAGGCCTCATTAACTTTCCATTTAGCATCATTTCTCTCAGAGCAGACAATACTGGTAAATGTAGATTTGAATGTGTGACCTTGTTTGGTTTCATGTTTAAAAAAGATAAATTTAATTTCTGTATTAGTTTTGGCTCTATTATATTGATATTTGTATTGTGCAAATTTTGTAAAGAGATTGATTTGAGATTCCTCAAAGTAAACTGCATTGCAAGTTGTGTTGTTGCATGTAATTTTATACAAAACTTGGGAAACAAGATCTGGGGACATCTTGTCTTTAATGTTCTTAATAAAGCAATTCAGGCTGGGATGGATATTAAAATGATGTTATATGTTTCAGCACAAATTTTATTTAGGCTGTAGGTTGCCCCTGGTAGATAGGGTAGTGATATCCAAGGTTTTTGGTCTGCTAACATAGGTTTATTTCTGTGTTAATTCACTTCCCAAGAAAAGATTAAATTTTATTTTACTCACTGAGCAATGCTTTTGACTTGGGACATCATAATCATAGTGCTCAAACTTATCAGCTAAACTGGTATTATTAGAAGAAAACATAACATTAATTCTTGATAGTTAATACATAAATTTGTAATTTACATATTCCATTTTCATGACAGTGCTATACAAAAGTCTTTTTTTGTTTATTATGTGGGTGTTATTAGCAATAAATCATGCGTCTTTAAATTTTATTTTTGGATCATTGCTGTGTGCACTCTTTTAATATTTCAGGATCAAAAGCATGGTCAGATTACACTTCATGCTCCAGAAACACTGACTTATATTGAGATCTTTGTTTGTGAATATATATATATATATAGCACATATCAATATATATATATATATATATATATATATATATATTGATGTACCAATCTATTGGCACTGTTAGCATGTGATTCCCTATAGTAGATTTGTCTGAAGGTTTGTAATGATAGTATATTATAAGATTTCCATCATTTATGAGTGAATGTTGAATGTATATAAAATTTTAACTTTATTTAAACTTTCCAAATACAAACAACTTGTTAGAAATAACACACAAATAGACAATACAGGTTAGTACATTGGTGAGACCTGTCATCCTGTTGAACAGCGATTGAAGGAGCACAAACTAATGGTTAAAAGAGAAAAAACAGATGTGTCTACCATAGCAGATCATGTATGTACTAATGACCATATGCTTAAGTGGGAAAATACAAAGATATTGGATAAAGAGGAAAAAATGCATAGAAGAAAATTCAAGGAAGCTGCTCATATGACAATGGTAAATAATTCTATAAGTCAACCCAATGTGGCAATACACAATGTATGGAAGCCTCTAATTAATCTTGCTCTTAGGAAAAAAATAATTATAATTAGCCTTATTATAAATAATAAAAAAATTTGAAGGATTCAGGAGGATTTGAACCAACCTTCATATATAAATATATCAAATTTCTACTATATGTTGCCTTTAACAGAATAGTTCAGTTGGTAGAGCATTTGCCTTAAATTCGATGTTCAAGAATCTAAAGGTGCGAGTTCAACTTCTAAGCGAATATTGTTACTCTGCGTATAGGCCAGCAACTCAAGAATCTAAAGGTGTGCGTTCAATTTCTAAGCAAATATTGTCACTGTGCATATAGGCCAGCAACACCGGAAGAAGAGTAGAGAATAATACTACTCGAAACATTGTGTAATTACTAACCTGTATTGTCTATTTGTGTGGTATAAACAAGTTGTTTGTATTTGGAAAGTTTAAATAAAGTTTAAAATTTTCCATACATTCAACATTCACTCATAAATAATGGAAATAGGCCAACATATCACATTCTATAGTAGATTGTTTTGCAATTAAACTTATTGCAGCTGATTTTGTAAACAATGGAAGGTCTGGTCTAAAGACAACCAGTCATTTGCATTGTTCAAGATCTTCCTGAAATTTGGATGAGTACTAAAGCTGACATTAAATGCACCAGGCATGCATATCCATTTATTCATTGGTATCATAGTCTGGAGAAAAAGTATTTAATGTAGAATACATTTTTTTAAGAATAAAGTAGACGTATTAGCTTTGTCTGAACTGTAATGTAACAATAAATATATGCAGCACATATATAGCAAAGTTTTAATGATTAGTTTGGTTTAATTTGCTTAGCTCACTTTCAACTGTTATAAATCATAGACATAGCAATAGTTGTAATGCAGAATGAATGTGTATACATTGTTCATTCTAATTTATATATGATTTACATCTAGCATTATGTAGGGTGGATAGGCCATTTTTTAGACAAGAAAATTTACGTTTATGATTTATGATTTATAACAGCTGAAAGCTAGCAAATCAATTAAACCAAAACAATAATTAAAGCTTTCTATAAACATGCTACATATATTTATTGTTAAGAACTCTAAATAAAATGTTATACACTTGTAGCCTGCATTGTCCAAGTTTTTTTATAAACATTTCGTTATTATTCTTTCAAACCGATTCAACATAGTATGATATTATGATAAGTGAAACAATATATTATTTGAAACAAGTTTATTCACAAAATTTTTATTATTTCTTTTTTTATATTTATAAAATTAGAAATATTTTTACATCTTATTTAGAAGAAAGCTTATTTTTAATTGCTTTTAATGCAAGGTGTAAAGTGTCTTTTTTTAAAATATTAATTTATAAAAACCATTTTAAATAAATTTATTTTATTATTGGCCATAATATGACTTTATTCATAGTCTATTAACAATTATTTCTAAGATTCTAAATTTATAGAAAAAGTTCAATATTCATTCTCTCAAATGCACATAAATGAACTATAAAGTATTGTATAATTATTAGTAGACTCCAACTTAGGAAATATGGTATAGGTATATAATTTAAAAACAATACTACCATAATTGGAATAAATATCATCTTACTTTAAATGGCAAATTATAAGTGATTAAAGTAAATAATCAAGGCATTCTTATGATTGACATAAGCTTAATGCTAGGATTGGCTTGCTAAATAGTTAAAAAAATCATAAACCATGAAAACATGTTATAAAGGAAATTAAAAGTGCTATTTTTCGGAATACTAAAATAATTAAAAAGCATGATAATCTTATTGTGAAAAAGAAAAAACTTTTATATATACATTATTAAAAAATAAACCCACTACATTATTGTTTGAGTTTGTTTAATTCCATTAAAGCGTGTTGACAGGAATTTCCAAACTAATAAAATTACTTTTTTTAAAATTTAAAGAATGAAGCAGTCATCATAACATTATAATTTATTAGAGAGCTCCATTCACTACACCTTCAATTCTTTTATTCTTTTTTCCAAAGACAAATAAATAAAACACTGATTATGATTTTATTTAGCATATATTTAACATGCACATACTATGTTTTATTTTTTTATTAATTGAGCAAGAGATTTGAAATCAGACTTTCATCATGACCCTCAACTCTCCATGCCATCTCATATTGCTGATCCACCTGATCACAAACATGTTGAAAAAATAAATATTTACCAATATACGTATTTTGTGCTAAACCAGAACTCATCATTTAGTCCAGATTACCATCTCCACACACATATATAATCAGTGCTCAGCTTTATATTAAGATAGTCAATACTATATTGGTGATTATTTATCTTTTCAACATGTGTGTTGTCTGGTGGGTCAACAATATGAGATGGCATAAAGAGTTGAGGATCGTGTGAAAGTCTGAATTTGAATCCCAGGTGTGTGTAAGCCTGTACAGGGTATTAAGTTACTAATTGAGCAAGAGTAAATTTACTATTGAATAAAATAAATATTAATATTTGTTTACTACAGCTGTTGTGCTTCTGCTTAACAGTTTTATTTTATTCATACTAGATTCTGAAATTGTATATATTAGAATCTTATAAAAGAGTTGCCAAAAATGTTCATAATAAAGTATCAATATGTATAAGGAGAAATTAAAGTCCTGTTTTTTCTGTGTTAAATAAGTCACATTATGTACTCCATAAAATGCAACCTTTTAACATATATTTGAGTATACCAGAGAAGAATTTATTGTTAAATAAATAATTATGAATACATTTTCAGAATATTTTATTTTTTACCATATATGCTCTTTTTTATAAGGGTGACTATTTTAGTTGCTTATTAATAATTTACATCCAGGATTTTTAATGAACTATGTTATTTGGTACTATTTCCATTTAACTTATCATTTTATATATATATATCATTAAAGTCATTCAATACTTAGACAATCCCAATATCATTAATAATCAACAATTTTAAACTGTTATCAAGGTAACCTCCTTTTAACAATAAAGGTAGAATTCCTTCATATATATATATATATATATATATAAATAACAAATCTGCTGGTATGAAATATAGGTTTAATTCCTTCATATATATATATATATATATAATAAATAACAAATCTGCTGGTATGAAATATATTTTATAGTAATATTATTTTTTTTAAAGAAAAAAAGTATTACAAATAAAAATTATAATAATTAATATAATTTTTTTGTTTTAAATTAATTCTAATTTAGATACTTTATGATATTAAAACAGGCAAAACTCTCCATACAGTAGTGCCACTCAGTGCCAGCCAGAGTAATCAATGGATTCTAGAAGACTTGTGCATAAAATCCACATCTAGTGCCTTCTGACATCCATTGATTACTCTGACTGGCACTGAGTGGCACTACTGTATGGAGTTTTTGCCTATTTTAATAACAGTTATGTGCAAGCATAAGAAATAGTGATCATGTGATGTTTAATGGTTTAATACTTTATGATAATATTATTGTTTTTTGTTTTTTTTTAATTTCTTTTTAATTTTGTTTTTAAAATATTTAATTAAATCATGTTAATAAAATAACTAATGAAATTTCAATTATTAATGAAATATAATTGCACCAATAAAATAATATTGTAGTGAAAGAACTTTTTACCAACATTTGTAATAGTAAAACATGTCACTTTGTTATAAAATTGTTCTCTTAATGGAAGGTATTACTATATAAAGTAAAATTTGCATAGGAAATTTTTTGTAATAGTCATTCTATAATAATTAATTAATGCTACCCATAGGTCATATTTTGCAGTCATAACTTACATTATATTTATATCTTAACTCTTATGTTAAATACTAACTTGAATGCAATTATTCATACAGCTCACATAAAATTTAGAGGAAAGCAGCTATATTTAATTTATTATCATATAACATTAAGTCAAAAGTATTTTATGATGTTTCCACTATTTCAAGATAGATAATTAATTGTTGAATAGTATTGTACTTTGATCTAAAAGTAAGTGATAAAAGATATAAATGACTGATTTTATATTAGTAAATCTATAAATGCTCACCAGATGTCTTTTAAATCTGCTTCTATGATATTTTAAATTTAAGTAGTAAATATTACATTTCAATCTCAGTAGATTATATTTTTGGTTTTGAGACCAATAAAGCAGACATTAAACAGTCAGCATTTAGAAGAAAAAAAATATTTATTTTATTAAATATTTTATTTGACTCTTTTATATTCAGGTGTTAGAATCAAATCATTACTATATTTATATCTGATGACAAATGTTAATAGTGTAAATTTTATATCTTATTTAACTTCCATTAAATATTGAATATTTAAATCCTTTGATTTTCATATTTTTACATATCTTGGAAATATCAGTTGTTGCTATTTATAGATATATTGATTTGTTGTAATGTGATAAAAGAATGTATGCATAATATTTTCACTATTTTCAGAAAGAGATACATAGTCCAAAATTAATATTGGAATCTCACAATAATCATGAAGCATAAATTACTTATAAAATACCATTGAAGTTTACAAAAGATAATTAAATGTTTATTTGTATCTAGCTTACTAGATTGAACTGTTTCTATTCATCAATATTTCCCTGAAAATTTTATAAAGTCTTAATAAATTCAAATATTTGCATTGGTTTGTGAATTTTGTTCAAGAAGAGATATAGCTAAAATTATATTTTTTTTACATATTGAAAGGGTCATGATATATGGTCATTTCTAACATGTTTCATAAATTTATTCACAGTTCATATATATATTAAACATGTGATAGCAAAATAATTTATAAAAAGTAATAATAATTTTAAATTGAGACTAAATTATCTCAAAGTTAATGAATTATAAAAAGAAAAAATGGATAGGTTTAAGTATAACAATAATTAGTGATATAATTTTACATATCTTAATTAAGGACATCAGTCAATGAAATGAATTTATTTACTTAACACATGTTTTGTTGAATATCCTTTAGAATAATATTTTAAATTAATAATATTGATAATTAACAAATTATTATCACTAATATAAAAAGACCATTAAAAATTAATATACTATATATAATTAATATCAAGAAATTGATTTCACTCTTTTGCTATGCAATTTACTGTAATTATTGATTCAAAGCAATAATAATAATCAAATTCAAATAAAATATTTATAAGTATTATTCTTCCTTTTTTCTAAGCATTCAGGCATTCTAATTTTGGCCTTTGAATTAATTACTGATTCAATATTTGAATAAATATTTAATTTCAATTTCATCAATCATATATGGTTAATTATACATAAATTTAGTCATCATTTTAATTTAGCAATATTTTAACAAATGAGTCTAATTACTATTCAATTTCAAATTTTATTAATAATCATCTGCAAACTGTAAGATATCAATTCTAAAAATATTAATTATTGTATTTCTAAATCAAATATCTATATTTGATTTTTTTATTATTATTGTTTTAAATTTAAATTGAATTACTTTTTGAAAAGAGAGAAAATTCTAATAAGAATTTATTGATTTAAAATGAACTATTAATAGTTATTAACTTTTTCTTTCCTGACAGAGAATATAAGATGCTATAAAATTTTTACTTGCATTAGAAATAAATAACACTTGATGATAAGAACTTCAATTATGTAAATTTGAAATGAAGTATAGTTTTTTGTTTGTTTATTTGAAAAATAGTTAACATTAAAATGAATATAAAGAATAATGTCTTTATAAATTTATTTAAAGGACCAATCAAACAATTCTTTTTCAAATAGTTATTGACTAATATCTGTCATAATATATCTATGGACTGATAATATTAAAGGAATGGCAAGAATCTATATTGGATTTATTTAATATAAATCATTAAGGAAATCTAAATCAAAAATAGATAACTAATTAAATGATGTGATTCAACTTAACTCGACTAATGAACATCATTATTTAGAAACCAGTACTAACATTTAAATTGTTGCTTCATATCATCAAGAATGAATGAATTTTAATTCATTTATTTATCTTTACTTTTTATAAATGTTTATTTACATTGTTAGTAATTATTATATTTATTATATATCTAAACTAAAATGTATAAAAATTTTCTTTAAGTTCATTAATTATTTATAATGTATTAAAACAAGAATTATGGAAATAATTTTACAAATTTAAATTTACTTCTCATTATTATGAAGATTAATAATGATATATTTACTCATCACATAGTTTTTTTTAAGTTTGTATATTTCCATTTACTTTGGAATGAATATTTAATGAGTAAGTTTTTATTACGTTTACATATCAATTAAATAATTACACATAATTTACATCTTAATACATTTAAGTAGTACTGATATAAATTACGTTAATAAATTTCAAACAAGAATATAATATACATTATACGAATAAATAAAGCTGAAAATGATATATATATATTTATAGAACTTAATGCCACATTAAGTGTTTTTATTATTATTAATAACATTAATCTCTTTAAAAATTTTATAAATGAACCTAAATATTTTGCTCATTTTCACTTTAGCAAAGATTACTGTGATGATTTATATTTCTTTTTTTTTTTAATATTTTGTAAAGATTTATGGTATTATTATTTTTTAATTATATGTATAATATTAAATATCTACACATTCACTTTATTATATAGTCACTAGATTTCTATATTGTGTAGCAAGTATTAATCTATAGAGTGACCAAAGGCAAGTCTACCATGGAATCTTTCTTTATATTTTTTATAGAGTTGATGTATGTCACTATATATTATGAGAACATTGGACATGCATCTTTTAATATGAAGACTGTGCAATATTTGTGAACTATTAAAATAATTAAGCATTTAATTATCATCTTTATTATTATTTCTTTTGTATCTGAAATTATGTCAACAGTGTTTGATATTGAATGTAGTATCAAATCATTGTATATTGTCAAGCATTGTTGGCAGAGTGATCAGCACAGCTGCCTTACAAGAAGTTGTCCCGAGTTCACAGGTTCACTTCCCAGATGATGCTTTGACACATGAGAGAAAAAAATCATTGTATATTAATTAATAGTAGATTTTGTTTTGTCTTGGATTTTTTTGCACATGTTAATTGGAGATTGACAACTTAATATTGAGTATACATTATATTAATTTGTTCATAATTATATTATATTCATAAATTTAAGACTTTGGGTATGACTTTTATTAATATTTTAGTTGAATTCTGATATCTCTTTTATAAAATATGTCTGGGATCAATTTAAAATGTTACTATACCTGTTTAGTATGATTACATTGATTTGAAGTAAACACATTTATCAAACACTAATTTATTTATTGTATAATTTTACAGGATATTTAAATAAGTGATAACAGAGTGATATTGAATTATTGATCTTTTTTTTTTTGCATATAAATATTTCCCTTGAGTTTTTCAATGAAAATTTCAATAAAATATATACAACATATTAATGATAAACTTCAATCACCATTTACGTTATAAATTAAAATTGCGTTAAAATATCGTAATAATAAACATCATATATATAAATTTAAATATTATTTAATATACTTTGTTCAGGATGATTAATTTTATCAAAAAGAAAACGTACCTCTTAATATAATGTAGTTGAAATTCTATATGTTAAACATTTATTATTTTATTAATTATTGCTATTAATAAATTATTTGCACTATTTTAAAACTTATGTGTTTATCATCCTGTTGATAATAAGAAAATGAGGCTGTAAAATTAAAAGCTTTTCCATTATGAAAGTATAATCATTTGTATGTAGTTTAGAACAAAAATATAATATTTACTTATATTTTTACAAATAAAGTATATTAAATACAATTTGACTTAATACTAATGTAATAAGAAAGATATATTCCAATGCAGAAAGTTTGCTCAGCCTGATTTAGCTTGCAGCAAATTAGAAATTTATGTACATCAAATTTACTTATAGTTTAAGTTTTGTCTAAATTATTCTTAATTTAATAGCACGTGTTCAAACAGTACTATATCCAGATACACATACATATTCTCATAGACTAGCAATTATTATAATATATATCATTAAAATATTAATTGAGATATTAAGTAGAATTTTTTTTTGCTTTATTATCTAAGTAATTTGTGTATCATTACTTTCTATATTTGACATGATTTGTGATAATGTGATTTGAATTTTCTTTACATTTCTTATAAATATTTAAATGTATCAGTATAAATATAATTTTTGGCAACTGTTGACTAGTAAAATGGTTATGTAGACTGTAAATAAATTAGGGTCTAGCTGATGAAACCATTTGATTCAGTTTTAAAGCTGCAACTTATCTTTCTGATTAATAGATTACTAATGTCATAAATAAACTTCTATCTCATATAAAATAGTTATTACAAAAAGTTATATTTACATAAAGAAGTTAATGTTAAATCTGTATATATTTATACAGTATATAATAATGAATAGAAATGAGAAGATAATATCCATTAAACAGAGATAAACTTTAACCTTTGATGTTACCAAGAAATTACTAATTACTACTAATTGACAATTTCTGAGGCTAAGTAAGTTTTTTTATAAACCTATAATATCTCTTTTGTTGGGGTCTTTTGTTGAAATAAATGGGGCCCTCTTTTGCTTCAAACCCAGAAAGCTATTTGTTATAGGTGTGAGAATGTGAAAGATTAAGATCTTTTTTAGCATTCTGCAAATAATATTTTTAAATGTCTACAGAAAGTTGTATATGTTGGATTAAACATTTTAATGGATTATTATTATAATAATGAATAGAAATCAAGAGATAATATCCATTAAATAGAGATAAACTAATAATAAATAGAAATGAGGAGATAATATCCATTAAATAGAGATAAACTTTAACCTTTAGTTTATCTTTTTAATTGATATTATCTCCTCATTTCTATTCATTATTATAATAGCAATCCATAAACACTTTTAATCCAACTTATATAGTATATATATATAACACAATAATCACATTTGTGTTTCAACCTATGTAGAATCAAATTATTAACTTTAACAGTTGATAATCATGACTTCAAGCCATTATGGAATTTGCTATTCAAAACTGTTTTTATATCCAAATACTAATTGGTCTTTAATGAATAACACTTTTTTAAAATTTTGAAATGAAATATATCGTTCTTTTGTTTTCTGATATCATACTCTTCACAAAGAGTCTTTTTTGTGTGTGTGGACAAAAATGAATTTATTCATTTTCATGATTAAAAAAACTGTCATCTATAATCGATTACTTTTATATCTATTACATTGGGATATATATTGTTTTGATCTTGCTATAATATTATTTTCATTTTTCTACTTTAACCATCTGGGCATACTTGATCATTTCATAAATAGAGCACATGAATCAAGGCTTATCTGAAATATCAATCTTGTCCTTTATATTATTAATTAGCATATTTAAATTTGCAAGGTATCAGAAATCAATATCCCTATAAATCGTTTTAATCTTTAAGAAAACACTTCAGAAATTTAAGATGATTTATTTTTTGTATTATATTTGATTTGCCATCCTAATTTGTAATATCATACTTATTTCACTTTAAAATGTTTTCATTATACCTTAATTTTTATTATTTTTTCTATGTTATTTTCAATATTTGTTTTATATCAACACTATACTAGCCCTAATCATAGTTGTAATATAAAAACTCTAAATTCTGCAAATTTTTAGCTCATCAAGATATTTATGGACATTTTTGTTTATACAGAATAAAAATTGTTTATGAAGAGTTTAATAAAAGAAAACAAAAGAAAAGGAGTCATTTATTTCGAATTAAAAAAATATTGTTAATCAAAGATTGAAATAGTGTGCAATTTTCAGATATATTGGAGAAATGTTTGCATATAAAACAGTTTTAGACAGCAGGTAATACAATATTTTGAAGTGATAATTATGCTGACATGCATCAAAAACAATTTAGGCTGCTATAATTAATTGTTTGATTCGATATAGTTTACATGTACACACACATATATATTTATATGGTTGTTGTATTACTTAATAATTATGGATATTATTGATTTATAAATGTGTGCAATAACTTAAAATTGCATTTTAGAAAGAAATAACCAACCAGAGACTTAAGTTCTTGCACCCCATTTTTCATCATACTGCTCCTACATGAGGTAGGAATTATAATTGTCAGTGAAATATTTTTATACTGCAATTAACATACTTGGTAACCCTTAAGTTACAAATGTTCATTGCAGTGATAATTACAATTCCACAAAATATATAAGATTGATAGTAATCTTTTTCATGTGATAAAAGAGGCTTAGATAATATCAATTTCTATCTTGCTATTTTTTTTCTATAGCACAGCTATTAATAATTACATATATCATAATAACCTTAGCTATTAATATACATACTTATGCTAAAAATAGTTTAAAAGAGTAGTCTTGATTATTGAAAAAAAAAACCTTGATAAACATATTTTTATCATCTTTCTGTCTTGTTTACATCATTATTAAAAAAAAAAAGAAGCAAGCATTACATATCATTTCTCTTAATTTGTCTATATTTTGATTTATTATTTAGTTATTCACAACTATTTTTTTTCTTAATATCACTAAAGAATTTTTATTATTATTATTTTTTTGTTCCCTTTATAATTTTTTAATCACATCTTTCATAATTTTAAATGTTTAGTCAACTTTTTTATAATTTCAGGAAAGTTATTTTCACTTATTCATCTTAGTACTATATATTTTTAATGTTATCTATCCATGCATCATATTTTGTTTTATTATTCTTCAATTTCTGATTCAGTCTTTTTTTAAAGTAATAGCTATGATATTTCCCAATAAAAACATTTAACAAACTTTTTTCTAAAATCTAATTTCAATGGATCACCAAATATCATATCTTTGTTGAAACCCTCTTTAGCCATTGTAATTCTCAATATAATTTTTTTTAACAATATTTCCACCATCTGTTTATTCAAGTACTTCAAATTCTGAAACTGCTCTATAAATTTATTTTCAATATTTATTCTTAATCTTTTCATTACTTATTTTTATTTAATGTGCACTTATTTTTATTCAGTATCTTTAACAGTGAATTTTATTAATTTTACATAACACTTTGTTAAACTTATCCTTGCTATCTGCTATTAGTGCTGCTCCATAATGAAATCTAATCCTACAATCTATTCTACTTTAATGTTGACTCTATCACTATCAAAGTTTGTTCAGTATCTATTCATATCTTACAACTTAGCCAATAATTTTATTTTCTATAAGAAGATTATTAGAAATTAAGTGGAGGCTACGATCTTTTTTTTTCATTGCAGTAGAATTAAAAACATTATGTTATATTTATATTTTTATGATGCTGTGTTTTTTTATTCTTATGTATTGATTGATAGCCTTGTTATAGTTTTTATTATTTTATGTCGGCATTGTGGTCATAAGATCTACAAAATTACAGCCATATTATTATTGATTGTATAATTATTATAACAATGGGGGTATAGGAACATTTATTCAAATGTACAAGTTGAGATATTATTTTTTGTTAAAAATTTAATCTAGTATCTGTTGTCCAACTGTAAGCTATAATATTACTGATTTGTTTGTTATTTTAAAATACACACTGTATTTTAAAAAAGCTGTCATATTTCCGGTTTAAATCCATGTTAATATATTTCAAACCATATATGTAATATTCTGATATATATATAATATTTAAAAATGTTAATAATGTAATCTAAGTAATCACTATTAATTTAGCCATTCACAATACATTTGATCTCAAAGTAAATATTATTTTTGAAATATAAGTGTAATATTAATGAAATAAGTCATACATCATATTAAATATGAGTGAAATAATTTTTTATTTAATTTTTTTTTTTCTAAAAAAATATGTTTCAATATCAATGCTGCTGATTTGAAATTTTATATATATATATTTAATATATATATAGGCACAGGTATATAATAAGCATGTGTTTCAGTTATTATATATATATTTAAATTGTTTGGTGCAAAGAGTTCTTTGGAATAAATTTTAAAGAAATGACAAGCAATGGAAAACTAAGATTAACAATGGTGAAGTGTTATCATTTAATCAAAATACTGTATTTCTTAACAACAGCAATATGCTTAGCAACAGCAATACAGCTTTGGCAGATAATTTAAGTATATTTATATATAATGGAATTATTATTTTTATGGGAAAAAATAAATTTTACCAATGATATCATCTTGCAGCTAAAAAAAAAATGTATTGGAAAAATTTATTGCAAGTTAAATTCTTTTACAATTTAAAATACAAAAATTTAAAATATTAATCCCAATTCAGATCACAATTTTAGTAAAGTAATAATAAAATGGAAATTGAAAAATCAACCATGGATATTAGTCATTTATTCATCAATTAAATATGCCATTAGACATATTTTCAAATTTGTGACAATAAAATAAGATATATAGTAGAAGATTAAATTAAGTGCAAATATAAATGAAAAAATTATTTGGAGAATATATTTTTTTGTTGTAAAAACATAATACAAACAATGTTATCCTTAAATTAAAAAGTAGTTAATCAGTAAGTATATAAATGATAAAAATTAAGAAATATAAGATAGAAATCTGAAATAGAAAGCTTTAGAGTTAATTAAAATGCGAAATTGTTAAACAAGAGAAGGAAAAATAAAATATACAAAAGTGACATGAGCGCTAAAATAATTATAGATTTAATTTAATAATTAATAAAATAGAAGCACTTTAGTTTTTTTTAAAAAAGGTAAGAAAAATAAAGCAGAAATTGATGTGAAAATAAGAAATTATTGATAGACATAATGAATGTTTATTTAAAATATGAGTAGAACATACATATTTGTTTGATAGAAAGATAATAAATTTGAATTGTTTTAACAAAAAAAAAAATCATTTGGATAAAGACAAAATATATTATGCAATAATGAAAAAAGGGGTTGTAAAAATTATAGATGAGATGAAAAACGGAAGACATAAAATATTAATGAGTTCATTAAATTTTTGAAAAGTTTGGGAGAATTTGTTTATAATATATTTTATGATTCATAAAAGCATCATTCGATTTTCTTTTAACAGTTATGGTATTAATAGAAGAAAGGGCTAATGTGGTGAAATGTAAGGATTTTAAAACAATAGTTTCAAAGGCATTTAAATTTAGAAATAGATTCAATCAGATTGTTACAATTTATTGTTGAAAGAATTGTAGAGAGTGATGGAAGATTAATATTTTTTAAAAAAGGCATATGGCTTTATTGCTCAGGAATTTATGAGAAGTTTGAGCACCAGAATCAATCCTGGTACCTCCTGATTACAAATTGGATGCTCTACCAATTACACTAAACTGCATAGGGTGATTAATGTATGTTAAATGATCTTGAAAAGTCATTTAACAGAATGAATTGGATATTTTTATTCTGAAGTGAGAAATAGCAAATTTGAAGAAATCTTTACTAGGAAATTTGTTTATGAAGCAGAGGATACTTGTAAGATTAAATAATCATCCTGAAAAAAAAAATATATGCAGAAAGAAATGTAAGATAATGTTATTGTCTATTTTTTGAATATATATATAGTTATATGAAAGCTTTTTTAAAAAAAAAATTAAGAAATTAATTAGCATTAGGGAAAAAAATTGTTGAGTCAGATGATATTGGTGAGACTTGTATAAAGTTTGGAACGAAAGAAAATGCATAAAACAACAACAACCAAACTAATACATTAAGTGGGTAGATGGATAATAGAACAGATTAGTGCTTTTAAATTTCTGAAATGTCAGTTAACTGATAATGAAAGAAATGACAAAAAAATTAATTTAGGAATTGCAGTGTTTAAATAGGATTTTTATAACTATGAGAGATTTTGAAGCTCTTGAAGATGAGTTGGAGAAAAAGACTTGTTAAACTTTTATTTGAATTGAAGAGATCACAGAGGAAAATAATAAAAATATAATTAGAAGTTTAAATATTCTGACAGAAATATTTGGGCTTATGTAAACAATTTCTAGTATATATAATCTATTAAAAATTTGGAAAATGTTGCATTCAAATCAACACAGCTCCCAATATTTGTTTTTAAAGACCATGTAAACATTTTTTTTGATATTTAATTGTGCTTCTTATTTTCATTTGTTTAAAAAAGTATTTCTACTATTTGCATTATGGATAATTATAAAGATACACTGTAAATGAAAATGTAATTTATGTAAATTTAATGTATGTAAAAATCATATATTAGATCACTTCTATATGTAGAGAACTATTTGATTTGAATATAGTAAATGAAAAAAAAAGATTATTATTGAAAAAAAAAACAGGACAAAATGGAAGAGGAATTGGGCAATCATATTCTTAGAATAAAAAATTATGAAAGATGTGAAGAAAAGAAAAATAGAAAGATGAAAAAGCAATTAAATGAGTTTTTAAAAGGTAAGAGAGAGGAATTCATTGAGAAAATGGTTTGAATTTAGTTGTAAGAATATTTTTACATATATTTATCATAAATTCTAATCAGTCTATAATTTAATTATAATTTGATTAATGCTTGCTCCAATAAATTTATCTACATTAAATCTATTGAATGAACTTTTATTAAATTATTTTATTAGGCTACAAATGAAAGAAAAAGTATAAATCTATAAAATATTACTATCCTGTTATACATATATACTGTTGTATGTTATCAACAATTATGAAGAGTAATGCGCTCCATCTATAGTTTATATTCATTGTCAGTTTGTAATTTAAAGATATAATAGTTATGAATAATTTTAATATATATTGATATTTTTATTTAATTAGAAGTTTGTATAATTACAATTTTAATATATATAAAACATAACTGCATAGATGATATTTTAAATTCGTTGATTTACAATTTTTATTAATCATATTTACATTTAATAATCCACTTATAAGTTTTTGTAAATTTGTCAATCGGCTTGCTGTGGCCAGTTTCAATGTGCAAACAGTTGAATGTAAACTCCAATTTAAAGTTAAAGATCTAAATATTTTTATGTTTTAACAAACAAGGGAGAACAATAATTAATTCAGCTCTCTATCAGTCAGCAATTTTTATCATTTGAACAAAATTATGAGGAGCCCTTTAAATTTCCACAATAATCAGATTTTTTTTTATTATGATAGCATGAGATAAAATTTACTTCAATATTTTTCTAATAAATTTTAAATAAACGCTAAAAAATTAATTACAATAAAATTAATAATTTAAAACAAAATGCACAAATAATTAGATAACTATTCTAGTGTATTTTCCCTAAAAAACAGTTTTTATTTGATACAGTATGTAGCAGATGAGAACATTTTCAGGAGGAAGGCGGTTGATAAATGGTACTTATCTCTAAATCAATTAATAAAATTTTCAAAGTTTGTAAATCAAATATTGACTGAATGAAAAATAAAAAAGGGGGGGAACTGATTGGTAAACTTTGGAGTGTATATATACAACAAATATTAAGAGTTAATAATATTCATAAGTTAGCTATGAATTTAATTTATAGATAACATGAATAGTGTACAATATATAAATTTAGAAAAGTAATAGTTATCAAAATATTTTTATAAGTAATTGAAACACTGATTTTGATAGGATTAGTTAAACTAGAGATATTTATGATTATTCAAATTAACTAAACATATAATGCAAAATTATTGTGATACAAATATATTTTAGTAAAGTGATTGTTTAAAAAAATCAGTAAATATAGAAATAGAACAAATATTAAGAATTATAATTTACATAATAATATTTTAAATTTTGTCTTAAATAAAAAAAATCACATTTTAATCATCTTTTAATTAAAATAATTTTGTACAAACATTTTGGCAAAAAACAGACTTTCATGGTTTTGCTTTATGCTAACAATAAGTTTTTCTCTTTAATGCAGGGGCTTAATAGAGGATGTTAGTAGGAATTTTTTCTATTTATTAACATTTTACTAAAAAAAAAATCCAGTTTATTCAAAAATAGAGATGATAATTTCTATTTAAAAAATATATATTTATTAATTCATAAAAGAAAACAGTGATTTTGATGAATTATAGACAATAGAGATAAAGGAAATAGTAAAGTAAGCAAACCAAAAAATTATTTTAGATAAAATATCATTTCTTTTAAAATCCACTTGAGTTTACAACTCAGTAACTGTCAATATCTTTGGCTATAATGTTTAACTTCAATTCTCCAAGTTGTTGGTATTTTTAAATGCTTGATTGAAGTTGGAAAATCAGTTTGTTTGTTGGTATATTTGTAAACTTTTGATCTTTTTAAAATTAGAATGAAATTTAAAATTGATGTTTAATCGATTTAATTCAGTAGAATCTTTTGAAATCGGGTATATAAGTAATTAATACCAGGTTAATTTATATGGGATACTATGTTTTCAGTGTGTCATTTTGTTTTTAGATATGGAACAGGGAGGGGAAGGAAAATGTTGAATATTTTGATATTTCAAATTTAAAAATTCTTCTTAGAATTTTCATTTGTTTTAAGTAAGAATTATAAGAGGGTGATATAGAGATTTTTCCCTTTTCAATTTAATAAAATTTTAACATCAAGATTTAATAAAGTTAAGTTCATTATAATTTATTGAAAATTTGAACATTTTTTTCAAAATCTCTATGAAAATGATAAGATATATTAATATTTTGAATAGGTGACTTAGTTTTTTAGATAAGGAAGAATGGAGTGAAAACTTCAATGTTTTAAGTAATGCTTATGATTTTCTTGGTTGCAATTATAAGCTTCATTTAAGTAATAAGAAATTTTGTTTATAATATAGTTTTGTTAAGCTTAAAAAAATTTTTTTTTTTCAGATATAAAGAAAAAATGTCAAACAATTTTAAACAGAAAAGTTACTTAGTGATTTCTTATACATATATAATTATGTACACATACAATATATATATATATATATAGTATACATATTAATTTACTACAGAAATATCTTGGAATATATACACTATATTTTTGAAACTGATTTAGAGTAAAATTATATGTATTAAGTAAAGTTTACTTAAAATATAGTTTTGGTAAGCATTTTTTTAAATAAAAATTTTCAAACAAAAGTAAAAATGTCAAACACTTTCCACTTAAAAGAATATTTCATATTTTTAATCACTTATATACATATATATTACTATGTACACATAAAATATGTACATAAGAGGTATACATTTTAACTAATAGAAAAAATATCTAGTGATATATATATATATATATATATATATATATATCACTAGATACATTTTAACTAATAGAAAAAATATCTAGTGATATATATATATACATCAACTATAAGAGTCAAGTCAATTTAAAGTACAATATAGTTTTATATTTTTATTTACTACATCAATACCAAATTAAAAATAACATAAGATAATTTTTTTTCTTGTATTAAATGCTTTTATACATCATGCACTAAAAAGAAAAAAAGTGTTTCTTTAACCACAATTGGGGTTTTTAGATTTAACTTGAAATAAAATCATGGAGTATCCAGAAATTAATTAAGTCAATATCTACAGATTTTCAGCTTTTATTTCAATTAAATCTAAAAACTTCGATTGTGATTGAAGAAACAATTTTTTTAGAAGGATTGACTTTTTTAATTTTTTAACCCCTACTCACCCTATGCTTTTATTTCAATTAAATCTAAAAATTCCATTTTTGTTTGAAGGAACAATTTTTTTTTCTTTTTAATGCACAATAAATAAAAGCATTTATTATTTAAAAAAATTTTTACCTCTTATTTTCTTTTCCTGTGCTTATTTTCTTGTTTACAAATGTATTTCCATTAATTTATAAAACAATCAAAATTAATTTAATTAATTAACCCAGGGCTTAAAAAAAATTGTGTTTATGAAATAAGTTTACAAAAATAAGCAAATAATGAAACTGTATAATTTAATTATTATTTGTTTATAGTTAGTTTTAGAATTATGATAATAGTAAACAATGAAATTTAAACTTATGCAGTTAAAAGAAAATTTGATGAACTTCAACTTTATGCATATCATTATATATTATATACCATTCTGTTATTATGCATTCTTAGACATTTAATTTTATCCTGATTGATTCAATGTAGTCATCATCATCATCAAATATATATTGTCATCTCATTATATATATGTTGTACATACTGAAATTTATAATAAATTTCAGTACATTGTGTAATGTCAATTGTAAAAAAAAATATTTTGGGTTTGATTTTAATAATGTATATATTAACCTGGACTGCATTGGAATATTTCTATGACAGGGTATAATATTGGAGAAATAAATGTTTATTATTAATTGTAGTTTTTAAAAATTGTGAATTGACTTTATTCATTTTAAAATGAATGTGAAAATAATAAAGTTTATAGTCTTGATAATATTATTATTTTCTTTATTATATATATTTTTGTTACTGGGTTCCTAATAGTATTTAATGTCTCAAGTATATTTGTTATTTTATTTGTATAATATTGTATTGAAAAACATGTGTAAAAAGTATATTCCATTGTAATATGAAAAAATGTAACTCTTATTTCTAGTTATGTTGGACTAAAAGGATACTATTTGCATTTTAAAATGTATGTTATGTGGAATAAATTATAAAATGTTTATTTTTATTTGTTATTATTTTATGTAATAAGATTTTTATTTATGCGACACTAGCTAGAATTGACCAAAGAGTTAATACAGAGTGTTGCTATAATTTCTCTTACATCAATGAAAAAAGTTTATAAATAGAACTAAGCAAATTAAAAGATCTCTCTATTGTGGCTTCAATGGAAATGAACTTAAGTTTCCTCATATGATTTTCTATATATTTGTATTTAAAAGTATATGATTATTAAATTGCTAGAATAATAGGGTGAAAGCAATAGTATACACCCTTTATCCAGGACAGGATTATTGGGAATTTGTGAAAGGTGATAATTTATTAAAAGTATGAAAATTAATTCTTAGCATTTTAAAACAGAAACCATTGGAATGTTTCTTTACTTTAAAAATGGATATGACTTATATTCCAAGGATAAGATCTAAATGCTACCAACAGAAAAATGTACACAAAGATTATATTCATCTACTGATATAATTTTATGATCTTGATAGATTATTTATACACAAGATAGAAATTGGTTCAATTTTTATAGCATCATCATGGATGAAACTAGAGTTTGTTTACTTATAATGTTTTATGAATTAATTACTTGCTAAATGAAAGGATATCTACACTGCATCATCATGGATATAAACTAGTGTTTGTACATTAATAACATTGTAGATCAAATGCTTGCTAAATAAAAGAATAATTTGAATATTTGAAAAATACTGGAATAAAATATGCTTTGAATCTAATAGCTTTTTATCATACTTCTATGTTTTCTGGAATAATAAAACATTGTTGGATTGTGGTTTAATAAATAGGCATTAGAAATATGGTACTATTTTGGAAATGGTTTATTTGAGAGCAATTGATCAGGTCATTTGCTATATTATTATTATTATTGTTGTTGTTGTTGTTGTTATTATTATTATTATTATTATTATTATTATTATTATTATTATTATTATTATTAATATTACTATTATTTGTATATATAATTGTATAAGATATAAACAGTAGTATAATTTAAATTAAGTAGAGATTTAATTTACATACTCAAAATATAAGAGAGTCATGTTTTTCTAACTACAAATTTATATTTCATAACTTAATAATTATTATATTAAATAAAAAAGTATTCATCTTTTTATTCTTCAATTGTAAATTAATCTCAAGTATTCTCAAGTATTTATTTTTATTTTGTTCTCTTAGAATATCATGAATGAGTAAGTAGATTCATCTTTAGTATATTTTTATTTCCATTAACTATATATATATATATATATATATAGAATTTAAGCTTCATTAGGAGGAAATGTAGTTTTTTTCTTTGAGTTTTTTTTTTTCTTTGTTTGAATTTTGTCATTGATTGGATAGATATTCTGTATTAGATTTTGTGACCAAACTGGGAGGGTTTGTTAAATTTATAATCTTTTATAATCTTTTATCAAATCTGTAATTTTTAATTATCATCATTTTACTGTATATTTTTTTTCTTTCTGATGAAAACCAGTCCTCTGGTTGAAATATAATATTATTTCTTGGATTTATAAGTCTTTTTTTGTTTATATATATATGAAAATTAGGAATATTCTTAACTCTTATATTTTGAAAAATACATATGTGTTACAACACATTATATAAATATACATTTCATTTTAGCATTTTATAGGTGAAGTTCAATATACAATCATCTATTTAATTGAAAAGATTAATGTCAGTTGAAAACCTATTGTATAAAGCATAATTGGATCATATGTATATATTTTAAATGTTTATTTGCCATGTATATATTTTTACTTTTAATTTATATCCATTTGTAAATAAAATTTGAATTAATTTAAAACAAGTAAAATTGCTTGGTTGTCATTCAATTTTACAATGCAAATTTATTGGTTAATTGTATTTGGATAAGGTAATATTCACTAATTGATTATACCACATATTTTATTAGAAGCAGTTACAAAATAGTTTGGAACCCAAACCACAGGATAGGTAATAGAGTATATTTACATATTGTTTTCTTTGTATTGAATTTAGTGTTTATTATTTGAACATGAATAACTGATTTGACATTTCTTAAATATTTAATAAGTAATTAGAAGCTTGTAATTATTTTGTTGGTAACAAGTAACAATTATAATAAGATGGAAATTATATATGAATTAAATTGATGATTGATTAATTATTGAAGATGAGTAAAGATAGTTGCAATTAAATGTTCATGTATTTTATTTTAAATCATTATTGATTAAAGTGAATATTAGATTGTAATATTATTCAGTTATAGAGATGGTAATAATAATATATTTTATTCTGTTACAAATTACAGCAATTTGCTTTAATTATATTTAAAATTTATTGATATGGATTGTAAATTCAGTTTAGATATTAAATTTTAATATTAATATTTGATTATAATAAACACTAACAATATTTCATATATCTTGATGATTACAGTCTAAAGATTTAGCAACTTAGCTTTATTAAATTGAAAAATAATTGAATATGATTTGTTCATAGCATTTGAATAAGCATCAAATAGGCATCTATCATTTATTTTATATATTGTCGTGATTGGATATTATAAATTTTAATGTTAACCAATAGGATAAGTAGAGAGATATGTTAGATTAATTCATTTTATATTATTATTGGGCATGTTGTCTTAATATAATTGACTTAATTAATAAGAGCATATTGGTATTAGTGGAATAGCATGGCTAACTTATCATTATTTTTATTTTATTTAGTTATAATTAAAAATCAAATAGTAAGTCCTATATTTATTTAAATATCATTGATATTTTAGATTTGTAGGGCATATTAAATTATTAACTCATCCATTTATAAATCATTTCATTTAAGCATAAATATAAATAACATTTAGCTTTTAGTAGAAGTTTGTGTTATTATAAACAGTTTTTTGATTCTTAAGGAATATTAGGTTATATTTATCTAATTCTGTGTCATTATTTTTATTATATTATAAGTGGATTATATAATAGGCATAGATCATTAATAAGATAATGATATTTGGTTTTATTGCTTTATCTTTAAGCTATTGCAAATAAGGCTCATATTTTAGGGTAGTTTGAAATAATGATTTTTCTTGTTTTCTATTTGTTCTAAATGTTATTTGAATTTTCTAAGACATTATAATAAAGATTATTATCTTTGTTTTATTGACTTAAATGTTAGATTGTTATTCATTGATTGATATTCACTTTAGCTTAGTTTATTATTTTCATTCTATTACAAATGATGCTACAATTCATGGACATTAATAAATTAGGATTATCCTTCCTTGGTTCATATTTTTTATTTTGTTACAAATGGTGATCATGAGTCTGGATTCAACATGACCCATACTTTTATTCTGTTATAAATGGAGTTCAACTTTAGAATATATTTTTATTCAATTGAAAATGTTGACCAACGATTGGGCTACATTTTCATTTATATTATATTAAAGTTTTCATTTCCCTTGATCATTATATTTATTCAGTTGCAATATCTTTGGAGCATTTAAAGAAGAGCATATCCTCATTTTTATTCATTTACAATATATATATATATATATATATATATATATATATATATATATATATATAAATATATATATATATATATAAATATTTATTTATATACATATATATATATATATATGTAATAAATAAAATTTGATATCTGTATTCGTTTCACAATATATGTAATATACAAATCAATATATATATCAAAATACAGTACAATTTATATAAATTGTACTGTATTTTGATATATATATATTTTACTTGATGGTATTTCTTTTAAAAAGAATATACATATATATGAGAAATGAAAGACTAAAAATTTGGTATTATCTCATACCTATATAAAGAATATTGTAAATATATTTGAGAGTTTAAATTAATTTAATGTAACAATATTTAACCTAACGAAGAATGATTAATAATTATTTGATGTATTTATTCTGAATTGTTATGAATAATTGCTTGTTAAAAAAATATACCTTTATAAAATAAACTTTTATTATGTATATATTCCATTCAAGTAATAAAAAAAAAGCTTATTATTTTAGAACAGTCCTTATCAAAGCAGAAGTTTGCCTTTAAGCAGTCCTGAATGTGAGTTGAGAAGTTTATACTCTGAATAAACAAGTATGAAACCTGCTTGCTGGAAATATTTAGATGGGACATTAAATTAAAGAAAAGTGATAACCACTAAACCTATTTTAAATTCCTTCTACTGTATTTAAAGAGTAATTTCATACTTTTTAAAAGTGGATTTATCAATTACCTGCAAGTTATTTTTTTAAAGAAGTGACATCTCTGTAACAAAAATTTTGAAGTTTGTGTTATTTACTTTTTTTTCTTTTTTTTTAAAAAAAAACATCCATTAGGATCTGTATCACTAAAGTGTGATTTATCTGAGTTTATATTTCAGATACAGTTTTATAAACCAATTTTATACATTTATTCTTCACTTACTCTATAGTAAAAATAATTCCAAAGTCTTTTAGTGTTATAGTTTTATTTAAGATGTTAAGTAATAAAATATTAATTGGAATAAACATTATTTATAAAATGAAGTCTAATTTATATTTGACAAAATATTTATTTAATTTTTTAAATGTCTAATTTGTACTTAATTCTTATTAATGATTTTTTACCAATAACAAATTTAAAGACATTACTTTTAAATTTGTTAATAATTTAACAGAAAAAAAAATTGTCATCTCAACAACTTCAACTTTTCCCCTGAAAATTGAATTGCATACTGAAAGTATCCACAAATTATGATAAAAATTTTATATTAAACATCTCAAAAGCATGTTAATTGATCATATATTGAAGTTAATTTTTCAGATTAATTGTATTCAAAAATTATAAATAAAATAATACATAAATGATAAAAAGTAAAGGGTCAATATTAAAAGCATGTATTTAGAATATAATACCAAAATAAAATTATATAATAAAACATGATTGTACAGTAATAAAATGAGAGACTTTTTCTTCTATGGTTAAAATCTATCTATTATAAATCATTATGTTATAAATCAAAAAGTAGATTCTAGATAATGATGCAGATTGCTCATAAAAAATATTGGCACCTAATGTCATTAAAAAACTAACTGCTGAAAGTGAGAAAATACTAAAAAACAAAATCACTTATCATTAGTAATACAAATTAAAGCAAGTCAGAATGAAATGCTATATTAATCTGATTTACAAATTCTGGTTGTTAACTGAAATCATTATCTACTGCTTATTTTATAACCTAAATTAATTTAAAAAATGGCTGCTTTTTGATTAATGTGTAGATAGAGGTATTTTTGTTAAAAATCTTTATTACACTATACAAAATTTCAAAATTTACTTAAATCAATTTTCTACTTTAGAAATGTGTTAAAGTTATGCATAAATACTTCACCAACTTTCCATTGTCAACCAGAGTCTGACATATTTCTTCTTGTTTACATTTTGTATTTACTGATTATTTTTACTGATGCTTTTATAGATGGAGAGAAGGGATTACTAATGTTTAATGTATTCTACTGTTAAATTAATTTTTTATTAGCCTAAATATATATTTTTTTTATAAATTCAAAATTAATAATTTCAAATGTTTTTAACATTATTTCTAGTTTTTATAAGACATAAATTGATATGCTGAATTGTGCTTTAATAACTTATACTTGTTATGAAGTGTGATCAGTTTAAAGATATAGTAATCACAAATAATATCAACAATATAGATAATGTAATTTATTTAATTATATTATCTAATTCAGTGCTTCTAGTATGTCTTACTTTAAGTATCATTGTTATTGATAATCTCCCTTCTGTTATGACATTATATATATATATATATATATATATATATATATATATATATATATATATATATAATATGATATATATATATATATATATATCAATTCTGTTATATGGCACATAATAATATAGTGTGTGTGCACAAATATATATAAAGTTAAAAGGAAAATTAAAAATAAATACAAACATAAATTTTTGTAGATATTTTTCTATCCTGGAATAATAATAACCATGGATGAAATAATTTTGAATGTAAAATAAAATTTTATTGTAAAATAAATAGTTAAAAAGGTCTAAATAAATATTAACATTGTATTCTGATTTTGAATTTAAAAACAAGTATGCTTTATTTTTTAATTAATGTATTTATACATTTCTATTATCTATTTTTGAAAAGTTTGTAGATTAAGCTTTGATAAGACTGTCAAACTTGCTTTCAAAGGGATTAGAGAGATAAGAAAAAAGTTTTGGAATAATTAATTGATAGATTTCTATTTATGTAGAAATCTTTATATATCACACTTTGATAAAAAAAATTAAAGTTGCTTTTAAAAGAATTAGAATGGTTTTTAATCAAGAAAAAAACAATTTTTGATGTGTTTTTGTCACTCCTCAGCTGATTCTTGTAAAAAGAGTTGATAAAAATATTAGAACAGTTTGACTAGTAATTTTTTGAGAAGCATTTGGCAGTAAATGTAGCTGGCCAGTTAGGGTGGCTAGCAGAATTGGTCCAGAATTATATAGATAGTGGCCATGGATCAAATGTAGGAAGGCAATGAAGCAGCTGGTCTATAGTTTGTAGAAGTTTTGATTCACCTGAAAACAGGGGCACTTCAAATGAATCATTATCTTGCACAAATGGGGACAAAGACAGTTTTCTGGCCTGAAATATATCAAATTCTAGATAGAAGGGAATGGATTGAATGCAGCATACCTGGTTATGTTTTTCCCCATGCTGGCACCTTACCTGGACTATATCTATCTCAATGAGGACTATTAACCAGCTCACAAAGAGAATACCATCAGTTGATAAAGAAGTTGTTATTTGTCTGGCTATTTACCTACGTATGCAGAGTAATCAAAAAGTAAAGACTAGACAATTCTAAAAATGTTATACTTAATTAACAATAGTCTGTTAAAAACTGATTTTAAAAAAAAAAAGAGCAGAAATCAACTATCAAAAAAAGATTGACTTTATTCTTTTTAGAAAAAAAAAGACTGTAATCAGCAGAGAGTAAAACTTGCTATGAAAATAGTGAGGGATTTTATATACATTCAATATTGAAATAATTATGAAAATATAATATTGTGATAAATTAAAATGCATAAAATAAATGCCAATGTGCACATACATTTCTATGACACAACTTACATGTTAAATCAATAATTAATTACATGTTATAAAAATGTCATTTATTATTTTGACAAATTTAAGTATGTTCTGTATTCATTATAAAATGCACTTCTGTGCACATATCTATATATGTCAACTTATTAAGAGGTATTGTAAATCAAAGTAATAACTTGAAATTTGTATTAATCATGTAAATCACAATGTGATAATAATTTGAATTTTGTATAGTAATCAAAATCAGAAAGCTCTTATTCTAGAGACCTTAACTTCATTTTTTTTGTTATTAATAAATTTGTATTTAATTGTTAAAATTATTCCAGTGACTTAATTATAAATGATTTTTAGCTCAGATTTGCAGCACCATCTTGATCACTGTGTTCTCTGATGATGATTATGACATACCCATCAATCATCATAATCATACTGTTTGGTGCTAAGAGTATATTCTTTAAAGCCTATGCATTACATTTTATTTTATTGTAGTCTTATTAGAAATTAAGTTTATAAAGGCCATTACACTAATCGTACTAAGTATCCAGAGCATTGATGATAATCAGCATATTTTAATATCTTAGCATTACTGCTTTTATGGCTGTATATTCTTATGGAGGAGCACTTAAGTTGGTGCATCCAAATTTATGTTTAAATAAATGTTCCAAGCTGGCAAAGGCCAAATAGTTGGCCTGGTTTCAGTAGACCCAGTTCAAATCCAGTCACCAGATTGATTGTTGATTTATATTTGATTGCTGATCATTCATGATGATGGATGAATGGCTATTACTTGAGTATCACTTATACTTATTGATAATGCTGGTGGATTTATAGTTAATTATAGTTGCTCGAAGGAGTTAACTGGCCTGATCTCACAGAGATCTCATGCTCCCTATAATATATATAAAATTTCATATATATTTTTGATGTTAAACATTACTTTAACATCTCTTATATATTTTTAATATTTAATATTTTACTTAAATATGATAATTATGTATTTTAATTTAATATCATGCTTTGGGTTTCATTATTTCAAATATTATTGAACTGGGATGATGATGATTTTTATGCTATCATCACAGGTATCACCACCATTACTTTCACCACCATCCAATTACCCCATCCTGTTATTATATATATAATCATTTTGAAAGTTTAATAAAATAATTTTATTTTTTAATAACTATAGTAATATTTACCAATCAGTTCATGAAATAAAAAAATAATCTATTATTTAAATATTTAAACAAAGTTTTTATTTATATTTTATAATCTCATTATTAGTTTAGGAAATTTTTTTTTTTAATTTTCAAGAGGATTCTAAAATTATATATAAATAATAACAGAAATGAGAGAATGAAAAGTATTATAATGCAGATGAGGTGCTCTGAAGCAGTGAATTATTTAAACTATTTAATTAAGCTTATGGTGTTTTTAAATATTTTATTTATGCATGAAAAACTATTTCCTAAAATATAATTTTAATCTATTATGTCCACTAATTAAAACTAAAATAAATCAACTCATATAAAGCATTGAAATATCAGATCTTCTTGCAAGATGAGTTTTTTTTTTAAACAAAAAAATTTTAAACTTACCTTCATAATACATACTGTTAGAAACTTACTTAAATGCAACTATCTCAAAAAAAAAATTGCATCACATCCATATTGATAATTAATTTGTTTAAATATTAGTAATTATTATTATAAGAGTAAATTAAATTAATGATATCTTTCATTTTATTATCTTTTATTATTCAAATAAGTTTATAATTAACACATTATTTTTTTAAAAATAAAAATATGGTAATGTTACACTAATAAAAAATTGAATTCTATCTCATTTTGTTTTTTAAATGCTTTATTTAAGTCATAATATCTGTTTGTTTGTATGCTTATTTCTAAATTATTGTAATCACTTTTATTATTTAAGTTAGAATAAAATTTTAAAATTGAGATTTAATGATTTAGATTCTATAGAATTGATTCAAATTTGGTGCATAAGAAAGAAATACCAAACAAAGCAATATGGGACTAAACTATTTTAGGTAGATGATCTCGTTTCTTAGATATGTACCAGTGGGCAGGGAAATTTTGAATATTTTGATATCAGATTTACAATTCATTTTTATAACTTTAAGGTCAGTATTGTAACAGTCTTATTTGTACATTCATGTAACAAAATCTAGAGTTCTGGAAAATTGCATTAAAGCTGATCCAGATGAGGGATTGAGACCTCAAATCTGACCACACTTCAACTACTTTACCAGCACTCTGTGATTTAATACCCTATGAGAGACATATATGAGGTTATACTCAGTCTCAATTTAATTTGCAAGCCAGTATAGAAAAGGGTGGAACATGAGACTCAGGAAGGATCAATAAATTACTAATATTAACTAAACATACACTTACGGTTAAATAAACTAATGCATATATCAATAAATCAATACTAATTTGGATTGACTTGGAATGATTTGAAGTGGATTGCAAGAGATAACACTAAATAATATTATAATTTAAATATCTTTAATATATACAAAATAAACAAATTAATTAATATAATAACAAATAGATGTGCATTGGTTAGATTTTACCCACACAGGTGTTACAATAATGATGAGATGGTTTAGGAGTCTCATCTTTAGAAATGCACTTTATATACACTATTATTATAGTTTATCATTTGTGATTCATATTCATGCCTACATATATACGTTATGCCAACTATTCTTAGGTTTGCTAATGAGAAGCCAAATATTACAGAGCTGATATATGAAAAAACATTAATTGATTCATTCTAACATATAAATTATGAGCAACAATATGCTCTATATGCAGATTCTCTAAGTAAATCAGATTCCACATTCATACTAATGCTAAAGTTAATAATAGAGCAGAATGAGCTGGTTATGTTCGAGCAGAGCTTTTGATGCCATGGCACTAAAATATTAAATTAATGGTTTGTGGTACAAATGTATAGTTATTCACAGGATTCTGTATCAAATACTCAGTTCCATTGGACTTTATGATTTGCTAGCATAATATGGAACATTAAGTTCAGGTTGTTGGAGCAGCTTTAAAATTAATTTTTCGACCCTCATGTTTCAGTTCTAAGTACCGCTGTCTGAACTAAAATAATGGGTGGTCTGCCACCATAAGCCCATTTTAAAAAGGAAGCATAGCAATTCATAAATACACATATAGTGTTTAGTAAAAACACATTCATAACACTTATTAATATTAAAGACAAATTTAATGTGGTAAATTCTATAGTTTCCTTCAGCAAAACTACCTTAATCCACTTCTCTAATTAGCATACTTTAAACATGCTAAAAGGGGTTTCATTAAAAGCAATCTAGTTTAGAAATATTGAATCTGTATATCACATTTAATAAACTATGGAGGAGAAAAGCATATTTGGGGGTTTAATTAATAATTACTAATATACCCTTAAACATCATCCCTGCCATTGTCTAACTAAAATATATATATATTAATAATTCATAAACCTTACGGATAAGCTAATAAGTAATAGCTTAAATAAACACACATATAACAATGAATGCATAGCAGTCTGTTGCTATATATAAGAATAGATTCCAAAACAGAGATCTATGTTTGCTAAAAGCAGCAAAGAAATATTCTACTGGAAAGCTTCTAATCATCTCTTTCTAAAGTTTAATCTGTTTTGAAATTATGGCATATCATAACATATCAATTAAAATAAAATAATCAAAATAGAATAGGAAAAGTTAAATAATAATTGATTACAGTTATTACATTTGAGAGAAGTTATTTTAAGATTACATTTATATATTTATAGGCAAGATGATGACAGTTATAGATTTACTTTAAAGTTACATGTAGATATTTGTTTAACAGATTTAATAACTTAATAATTATTATTTTATAAGTTTATAAATGCTCATTACAGATAGCTAGCTTTAAGGAATTTATTAAGAATATTTTAATAAAGATTTATAGAGTTCTGTGGAGAAGGAATATTACCAATCTTCTTCTAAGCTGAGTTGTCCAGCATTCAAAATAGGCACTGGCATTTTTGAATAGGTTCTCCTTGGTGTCTTTTTGCAGCAGGTGGAACTGGTCTCCTCCATTCCATGCTGATGATGATTTGCAGTGGGTGAAAGGTCATCATTTATGGTAAAGCTGGGGTCTTCCTAGCCACACATGTTAATTTTAAAACAGGTATGGCTACCAGCAGCAACTGTTTAACTTGTGAAGAGAGAGTTTTTGAGTGCTAAAATTTGAAGTTTTATATGATATTTCTGATCTCCCCCTGTAAAACATATTAACTTGTTTACAACTTTTAAATTTTAATCTTTAAATTTAGCATCTTTTAAATTTTACCTTAGCATCTTAGTAAAGACAAAAGAAAATCTCTAGGCAGCAACTGCTTAACTTTTGGAGAGAGAGTTTGAGTGCTAAAATTTGGGGTTTTTATATGACATTTCTAATCTTCCCTTGTAAAACCTATTAACTTGTTTACAACTTTTAAATTTTAAACTTTAAATTTAGCATCTTTTAAATTTTGCATTAGTATCTTAGTAAAGACAAAAGAAAATCTCTAACAGATTAAAAATAGTGCTGCTTGGATGATTTTGCTAAAATAGATTTTAAATTTGTTGTTTTTAAAATCTATGTTGACCTTCATGTAAATCTAACATAGGTGCATGTGGTGTGGTATTTTAACCAAGAATTATTTAATATTTTAAAACTAAATTATTTTTGTATAAACATTTCACTATATATATATATATTTTAAAATAAATTATTTTTGTATAAACATTTCACTATATATATATATGCTGATCATCCCTGGAATTGAAAATATATATGTGAGTTTTAAGTCAAATAATGAATAACTTTGTACATTAAATTTATAACAAATTAAAGATTTAAAATATAATGTAACTGTGTTGTAATGCTCATTAAATCTATTACTTTACAGCTTCATTCACACACACATATATATATAAGTGCACTAATACATATATAACAATGTTTATACAATTAAGTGTTTAATCTAACATATAGATTTACTTGAACATACATATTATATATAGTTATACATGTGCATACATGAATATACATAAATATACATTAATAAATGTGAATATACCTGCACTTGTCTAGGTTTAAACTTAGAATAAACACTACTATGAAACATAGTAGGTGAAATGGGATGTGTGCCAATATATACTATTTCAGTATAGAGATTTTTTTGGGTTTCAATTTAAAGTTATAATAACATTTTAAAATCAAGGTTTAATAGATTTAATTTCAATACAATTTGTTGAAATTTTATACATTTTTAAAAAATTAGTGATAAAACCCTATAATATTTTAGATAAATAACTTAATTTATTATATATGGAACACTGGGTGGGAAAATTTTAAATATTTTGATATAAAATTGTAAAATTGTTCTTAGAATTTCAATATGTTTTAAATGATATTCATGATTTTTTTTTGGTTTCAATTGTAAGCTTCATTTAAGTCAGAATAAAGTAAAGTAAATTTACAATATAGTTTTATTAAACATTTTTTTAATTATTTTTTTCAACAAAAGAAGTCTTCAGATTTTAATATTTTAAGTTTATTAGTGCTTTATTATGAACATTTAATTATGTACGCATAATAAATATGATATATATAAGGAGTATTAACGTAATATAGAAATATCTGGTGATATATATAAACTATAAGTGACAAATTGATTTAAAGTAAAATCATATATATTAAGTAAAATTTGTTTAAAATATAGCTTTGGTAAGAATTTTTTTAAAAAAAAGAAATAAGAATTTCCAATCAAAATTAAAAATATCAAACTTCACTTAAAATGATATTTTTATAGCTTTAGTCACTTAATGATTTATGATACCCATATATTATTATGTACATATACTAAATATGATACATACATAAGGGGTATACATATTAATTTATGGCAGAAATATCTAGTGATATAATGACATACCAACTATAAATGCCAAGTAAATTCAAAGTACATTATAGTTTTACATTTTTATTTACTGTGCCAATACTAAAAAGTTAAAAGGGATAAAAAAATTTATATGAAATATTTTTATTTACTGTGCACTAGAAAACAAAAAATAATTGTTTCTTCAACCACAATTAGAGTTTTTAGATATAACATGAAATAAAAGCATGGGTGGAGAGGTGGAAGGGTCCAGAAATTAGTTAAGTCAATCCCTATTTTTTATTACAAGGGATTGACTTAATTAATTTCTGGTCTCCCTTCCCCATGCTTTTATTTAAAGTTAAATCTAAAAATCCCAATTATGGCTGAAAAGCAATTATTTGTTTGCTTTTTAGTACACAACAAATGAAAACATTCAATATAAAAAATATAATTTTTTTGTCTTTGTATTTCTGAGTTTAAGTTAAAAATAAATATCATGGTTTTTCTTCTTATATGTTTGACAGTTCTTAAATATTGGTGAAGTTTTTAGAAATTGCAAAATATATGTGTTTGTTTCTGTATATGAATATTTTTTATTTATTTTTATATTAAGATAAACAAATAAATTATGGCTCTTATATCCAGAAGCTTGAATTTATTAGTGAAAGCAATATGGTGCCCAAAATTACCAGGTTATGAAGTTAGGATCTATCTGGAAGTAATGTTTATTTGTCTATCAATATCTGTAAATTACTTTTAAATGGAATAAGATAGCATGAACGAAAAGAACTTTCTAAATAATTTTAGTTGTTTTATTATTATTTTTTTCTGAGATAGTCTTTCATATTATTTAACTTTACTGAAACTTTTAGATTTGTTTTAATTATATAAAAAATTTCAAAGCCAAAGAAAATTAAATTAAATACTGTTATTATTATCATTATTATTTATGATGTAAAATAACATGATTAAATAAAAATAATAAAATTTTAACATGCACACACTAAGTATATTCACATATCATTTGCTAATGTTTTTGGAATTTTGGTTTTATATTCATGTTTCTGCATATATTTATTAAATATTAAAACACTTTTTTTTTTCAGAATATTTATTCTGGATCTATGTAAAAATAAAAATAAATTACAATACTGAACTACAATTTAGAAATATTTTTTGAAACTATAAAGCTAATAGAAGAATATTTTAATTTTGCACTATAAAACAGTCCATACAAAAGAATAATTATGAAGGATTTATTTTCCTTTTAGAAAGAAAATAACTTCAAGAAAAGAGGGTCTTGTTATTGTAAGTGTTGTATAATATCTTAAACCATATGATCTCCCCTAAATTTAATTCAGACATTTATATTCTTCACTACATTCATTCTTTTACAATTCTTGTGTTTCAGTTTTGGACATTACTTGGTTATTTATTATCATATCATTTAGAAATATATTCCTCTCAACTTGTTTTTTAGTTTTTCCAATAATATCAATAATATTTGTCAGTTCTCTCATCCACATACTCTGTTTTTGATTCCCAACATATATTATCTCTTAATACTTTGCCATATTGCTTGCAGCCTTTTTATTGCTTTTCTACAACTTCTCAAGTCTCAGATCTGTATATAAGCATAGGTATAAATGTTCTTTTCAATTAAATTGGCTTTATCTAATATTCTGTTACTTTTATCAAAAACACTTCAAGATTAATTATTTAATTAATTTCATTTATTATGCATCCTATGCAATTTGATATAGAATAGAGTAATAAACTCTAGAGCAAGATCTCTGGATCATGGCCAATTTTGTCACTTCTGGTGTTTGAACTTCTTATGAACTCTGAAACAATAAAGCTATGCCATTATGTATTTATTTAATCATTACATTTTTATTTGCACTAATGATGTGATTAAAATATTTATAACTGTTAACTTTCTTTAATTCATTAATCTTCATTTTTGCTTTTTGAAAAAATATTGAATATTACTTTAATTTTTTTTAGTATTTGTATTTATTCCTACTCTTGTTTTTATCTAATAGCACTTGCAATATTTATCACAGTTATAATACCTTATTTGTGAAAACAGACACACTACCTGAAAAATTAAATGAGTTAAATAATCCCTATTTTATTTTCTTTGCTTCTCATTTTAATCCAGAAAATATATTTTTGTATAACTGTTGTTGAAGAGATGAAATTATTCTTTGGTTAGCACTTTTATCAAGAATTAATCTTTTTAATGTCACCATATAAATCTAATTACTGTGTTACATTTTGATAAATATTTTTCAGGATTTGATAATATTTTAGATTCAGGTTATGAAGTTCCAAAGCATTAAATGCATCAGCAAAACTTAAGAGGCATTTTATTTTTATTTTTTTGTAATCTACAAATCTAATGAAAAATATCAATTTGTATTTATTGCTGCTTTTTATAACTTACATTAGTATTTGAACATCAAAGATTTAACTTTTAGTTTTGCTATGCTTAACTCTAAAATTTTTTGTTAATAATTTGTAATAATCTTGGAAATTTTTTAATGCAGAATTAATAGAAGATTTGTGAATCTATGACTCCCAATATCTTTTTTTTTTTAAGTGTTAATATTATTATTACGTTTCCACAATATTTGATGTATGGCTATGACAACAAGCTTAACTTAAAATGTTTTCATTTTTCTTGGATTTTATTGCATGTCTAGTGACATTTCAGATAGTGATACCATTATTGTATGATCTATTTTGTTCATTTAATTTTATATTTTTATGTATAGATTTTTTATATATTCTATGCTATCATTCCTGTTTTTAATAATACTATCATTTTTAATCGTATTTTTGAAATAACTTATTTTCAATATCAAATTGTCATTTTAGTTTTGAGATTTGTATTCTAGAAGTTTTTTAAATTTTATTGTTCTTAAGGTTTTTCTTTACCATTTTGCAGAATTTTCTTTCTTTCTCTCTGTCTTTTTTCTTTCTTCCTTTCTCCCTTTCTTTTCTTTTTTTCTTCCTCTTTTTCTTTCATCCTTCCTTTCTTTCTTTCTTTAGTGCATTATTGCTTTTTTGTTGATCTCATTGGAATCTGAACCATTTTCAAAGTCTGTTAAAATTTTAAAATGATTTATAAATTTTAGTTTATATTTCATGTTTCCTTATTTGCATTAACATATAATTAATATCTCACTAATAGATGACCAATCTTTGTATTAAAATTATTATGGTAACTATAATCTTGAAATACATATTTTCTATTAGACAAAATATAATTCAGCTCTGCTCTTACCTTCATTTTAATGTTTCATTATCCTTTTTTTTTTTAAAAAAAAAAAGAATTTCTAATGTATATTTTTTTCCTTGCAAATTCTATATTTACTTTCCTTTTTATATCCATGTTCATGTTTACTCAAAATAATATATTGTTTATTCTAACTAAAAACATTTTGCACATCTATATAAAATTTTTTTATTTTTTCATCAGAGAACTTGTCGGCTCATAAATCTGAATTATCAGAGTTGGATATTTTCCATCAAGTTTAATAATTGAATTTATCACTCTTACAATCCTGTATTTTTTATATAATGAATCCCATTCTCTAGTGATATTAATATGTATATTTAGTAATAAATAATTAATTGTCTCTCCACCTTTTCTGCTAACCTTATAAAGTTTGACGTCTCATATAATATTACACAGTTTTTTCAATTCATGCAATCTTACTTCACTTAAAAAAAGATTTTCATTTACTGGTAGCTAAATAAAGAGACATCACCAGCCAACAATTTAGGTCTGTAACCTGGTGTTCTTTAACCAACCACTGCATTCACTGATAATTTTATAGCTTCTTGAGAGTGAACAAAATCTATTTTTATCTATTATAAATATAATAATAAAAGTAAAATGTTTTTAAGCACATACATACATTTTGCCTTCATGATAATCTAATAAGTATTGCAATTAGGAACTAGCAAGCTTCTGGAATGGATGTCACAATATTTTGTTGACCTTAACTTTGGAAGTCAAGTCAGGTGAAATAATTATGCTGGAAGATGTATTGGTGAGCAGATTATTAATTTTCATTTACCATGTGTATGATCAAGTAGTAATTTCAGCTACAAAGTCTGAATTGTATTGAATGTACATTAAGAGTTTGTTTCTTTAAGACTTCAGAAAGAAGTCAAGCTCTAATTTCGATTAATATATAACTTTTTTTTTATTTTGTAGATCACTATCTATGAATCAGTTATAAATAAACAAAGTATATATCTAGTTCATTCACACAGTGATTTTTATTTTCAAATTCATTATATATGAGTTCATAATTGTTTATTGCTTATTAAATATTTAGAATGCCACCTTTTCATATAGTAAATTTGTGTTTGGGGTTAAACATATGTGCACACACTTATCCATAAGAAGATTGCGAATATTAATAAAAAATTGTTTATTTATGTTTATCATTATAGTTTAATATTTATTAACAATATTTTGTTTGTTTTTAAAGTTTCTTTTTTAAAAAAAACTATTTTACAATTATAGTTTGGATTAAAAGGCATTGGTTAAGAATATAAGTTTATTAACTTTTTGGGATATTTATTTGACACTTTAACTTAAAATATACAATCCATCTGGAATGAGTCATTTGAAGTTATTATTTTTATCTATTATGGCCATTAAGGGGATTAAGAAACCTTGGGGACAATAGCTAATTATATAGTGTTCTGAAATAATATGATGCCCTGCCTCATAAGATTTTTTAATCAACTTGTTTAAGACACTTGACAAAATTATACACTAACTGGATAAGTTTTTTGAATTCTATGAATTACAGTATTTTATTTTAAATTTAATTTTGTCATTTATAAAAAGTGGGAAGAAATAATATCTTGTTAATTACTTTATTAACGATTTTTTTTTTTTGACATTATTTTTTAAAAAAAATAAAAAATAAAAAAACTTTTTAATTAATTACTGCACAATAATTAATAAATTATCTGTGTTTTTTTTTTTTTAAGCAAATAATTTAAAGTGTTTTTTTTTATTATTATTATTGACATGAAATTTATAGAAATTGAGACTCCTAACATAGATAAACAACAATTTTTATGACATTGTAGGAAAAATATGTACATTCTGATCATTTTCAAGTGTTTTAATTTTTATCAGTGCATCCCTCATCACAACTTTAGTATATTGTAACCATTCACCAGCGCAAACTGTCTAAATAACCTTTCTTATTATGCCTGCATTTTGTAATAATTTTCATTAGTTAGTTGTGCTAGATATATCAAACATCCCCATGCACGTGAACACAGCTTGATAGTTTTCTTTTACAGTCCTCTCACGTAAATTAGGTATTGTTTTTTATCTACTTTTAACCTTTGAGGAAAAGTGCACAATTGTTACACTGCAGAGATATTCTATTTATTTTTAAATACAAGTCAGATGATTTAACATCCGAATGACAAAATAAGAAAATAGCAAAATAAATAACTATAATAAATCATGACCTGCATGATTTAACTTAGTTTAGTAATAAGAGCAATAAACTCAAGAAATAAAGATTTCTATTTCAATTTCTAGTAGAAGAGTGTGGAAGGGGGGAAAGCTCTTTTGTTTAAGTGTATGAAATTTTTGTATTAAATCTGCTTCTAACACAGAACTGCTGTTCTTAATTTGTCTTCAATGTTCATTTCTGAACCAATTCTTAATTGAATAAAGTGAAAAAAAATCTCTGCTTGGTCAATTAAATGAAATTGTTAAGTTTGACCTGTCTTTTGAATGCTTTAACATTACCTATCTTCAATGTAACTAAAAATGTAATTGTTTGCCTTATGATTTTGATATAGTGATAAATTCTTGGATCAATTCTCAGCTGAGGTAAGTAAAAAAAAATCTCAGTTTGATTATTAATGGATCTAGTGCATTACAACTGCTCTTTGGGTACTTGAATATTTCATGACTCCCCAATTAATTAAGTATACAATTATTTTTTTGCATGAAAACTAACATTTTGGTGCTGGAATGTTTATTGATCTCCTAAGCAATGAAATACACAATTATTTTTTTAGTAATAAAAAAATTGTACAATTTATTATTAATTTATTTATTAAAGAAAAGTAATGATATGTAAAAATATAGGTATTAGTTATATTTCAATTTGGTTATAATGGATAAGGATATTATTATTGGTGGCAATGCGTTTAACTTTAAAACAATTATATATATATATAATCGGATTCACAGATCAGCTAAGTAAAAATACACTTTCTTAACAGTAATTTATAAGTCAAACTCACAGAATAATTTTAGCAAATGTGTAAATAAAGTTCACTTTTTCATATCATTGCCAATTTATTGGTTAGAAAAAAAAAACTTTTTATCTGTCTTGTTCTTGTGATGGACAAATAAATCAACCATATTTGGAAGGGTTGAAACTATTAATTAGTAGTGATTTTTGCAGCTTATTAATAAAGCCAGTTTACAGTTTTAAACAAAATCAAGATGTAAATTCTAATAATTTTAATAAGGTTGTAAATAAATTATATATAGCACTGATCATATTCAATCTTATATATATATATATATATATATATATATATATATATATATATATATATATATATATATATATATATATATATATATATATATATATATATGTCATCTTAAAAAATTAAAACTCCATCAAAATCATAATAATCTATATGGAATTATACCACTGCTACTTATACCCTATTCAAACATAATATTTGCCTTTGAAAATGGTGTTCTTCATTTCATCAAAATGTAGTAAAGTTATATGATATTTGCTCCGTGTAAGAAGTAATGGTCCAATTGCAAATGCATTATTATATTTTAAGGGTCATTTGTATATTTTCCCAATTCTATATGTCTGTAAAGTAAGATGTTAAGATATAATTTTTAAAATCATATGTATACAGTATATATAATTTTAAACAATGCAGACAATATTGAAACACTAAGTAAAAATATTTTTTAAATATAAACAATAGTCGTTAACAGTAGCAATTAAATTACATTAAAGATATGTTTCATTAAGTTTCATTTAGTAGTGATAAATTTTATCTAGTTATGTTTTCACTTATAGGCTGACTATGTTCTAACCTAGATCCATTGCTAGTCCTATAGGTAAAATGCTGAGAAACAGTTTCAGGCATCAAATTGAAATAGGCAATAAAATAAAACGTTAAAAATATATTCTTTAATGAATATATTTATTACTACATCCCTTTCCACCCTAAAATAAATCCATTACTTTCTTCAATAGATCATTTTAAATAAGCCTTTTCAATAATTTTAAAATAAGCAGTTGTTAAGGCTTGTCTCAGGTGCCAAAATTGATTAACCAGATTTTACCTAGAGTTTCAAAATTTTAAGAATTTTTTTAATTTTAAAGTTTTGTAAATGAGTATTTGCATATTAATAATTTCTAGTTACATTAATTTTGAGTTTATGTTTATAATAAAATCTTAAAATATTATTTAATACACAAATATTAATGTTTTAGTTTCTTTATCTACACTTTTTTTATATATTATGAATTAGTACTTATTATAAAATAAATTATCTATTGAAAGTTAAATCTTAATCACATATTTTTTTTTATTTAGGTGAATCCTTGTAAATGTAGCACCATTTTAAATTTTATAATACACTTTTTAGAAATATTTTTTTTCATGATGATAAATTTCTTGCCTTAATTATACTACAGACAAAACTAATTTTAGATGTATTAAACAAAATATACTCATGTATATGCATAAGACTGTTAATAAAGATATTAGATGGTACATATTTATCAGTCTTCTATCAATCCTATGCAAAATCTTTACCAAGATAATTACTTGATTGGAATGAACTTTGGATTCTAACCAAACCAAAAGAGCAAGCTGGATTTGAAAGAGATTTTAGAATAATGGATCACATCCAAGTATTGAGAGAAGTTATAAAAAAGACCAATGAATATGAATTGCCATTATACTTTGAATTTATGGATTATGAAAAGGCAAGCATTTTTATGATAATTAAAACTTTGGATTATCAAGATACAAATTCATAATATTTGTCATATTTTGAAGACTATTTATCAAAATGCAAGAATTATTATTACATTGTGATACTAAGAAGATTAACATAGAAGAGAAGGGTGTACAACAGGATGTTTCATATTTCCAAAACTTTTTAAAGCAGTTTTACAATTAATATTTTGTGAATTAAAATGAGAAATTAAAAGAAAAGAAATGGAGATTATTTAAATCATCTAGAGTTTGCAGATGATGTGGTTATTATTGCAAAATAATTCTTCAGAGCTTCAAGAGATGTTATAAGCTGAAAATAAGAAAGAGTAAACTAAAGTTCAATGGATGTTCTCAGAAAAAAGTAAAAGATTTGTAATCATGAATTAGAAAAAGTTAACAACACCAAATACCTTGATTTGATTAGTGATATACATGGAAGCATAATGGGTGAGATTAATTATAAAATTTAAGTTGGATGGGGTGTTTTTAATAAAAATAATTTAGTATTAAGGAAATTGGCTATATATTTGAGAAGTTAGTTTTTTAATAATTATATTTTATCTGTTCTTACTATGAATCTGAGACAATGCCACTTAACAGAAGAATAATACAGAGATTTCAGGTTACTCAACAAAATATGGAGAGATGTATGTTAGGACTAACAAGAAGAAATTGGAAATTAAATATATGGGTGACAAGAAAGCACTATTGACATTATTGAAATAATTAGTAGACTGAAATGAAGCTGGGCTGAACATATTACTAAAAGATATGATTATGGATAGACAATTGAAATTCTAAACTGGATCCCAGGAATTGTAAAAGATCAAGAAAGAGACCAAGTACAAAGTGAATAGATGAAATAATAAGATTTTTAATATGTTACAAAGAATAAAAGCATGGATTGGAGAAACTGTATTACCCTTGGAAATACATATATCCTTCAATGGAATGATAATGATGAAGAATGTCAAAATGATTGTATCGGTATATATTTTTGATATTTTATTTTATGGATATACATTGGATTCTCTGTCCTAAGATAGTTATACTAACTAGACAATGCATTATTAAAAACAAAAATAACATTTGATCATCATCAAAGATAACATTCTATAGATTGCTATGTGTACTATTTAATTATTTTTAAAATTCAACTTATTATTATATATTGGAAATACCAATTACAAATAAATTTTATTTTGAAATATTAATGAAGCATATTATGAAATGTTTGTCTGAAAATTTGTTATTGATAATATTTCATTTATTACATATTGGGCTGTATCCATCATATAGTTAAATGTTTTTAGAAAAATTATACATTTATTTATACTTTTTAATTATACCCAATTGTAAGAAATAAGACACAAGTTAGAAAAAATGCATTGAGTGATCTACTTTACTCTTCTTTTTCAATCACTGTTGGCCTAATTAATGATAGTAATAACATGAGAATTGAACTGATGACCTTTATGTAACACTTAATAAAAAATTTATATATTTATCTCTAAGGTTTTTCTTGATTTTTTAATTTTTTTTTTGCAAGGGCAAGGGAATTATAGATTACCACCCTAGGTTAATTTATGGAGTTATTTGTTATTATCATGTGAGATGATTTTTTATATTTTTGAAAAAAAAAAAATTTCCTCTGCCCATTATTCTTATTTTTTCCCAATTGAACATTTATTCATTGATCCATGCATATTCTGTTAATTTAGGCACATCTGTTTTTTTCTTTTTAATCATTACTCTATGGTCTTTTAATAATTTTGCCATAGAGTAACTGATTTTACCAATATATAACTTTTCCACATTTTCATGATATTTTATACATGCAATTCTTATTTTTTTAATAGTACAAGATTAAGTTTTTTAGAGGTTTGGATTTCTTGAAATGTGTTAAAGATTTGGAAAGATATTCTGACATTATATTGGTTTCAGTTTTTTTTGTTTTATCTGCTATTGTCAGTATGGATATCCAAAGTATATGTAATTAGTTTTTCTTTTGGTATTTCATTTTGTTGTTTATGAAAGAATTTTTTGATTCTCGCTGGATAACTATTTTTCATGAAAATTTGTTCTGTGTTGGAATTTCCTTTTTTAAAATCAGAAGCTTCTTAACAAACTTATTTTATTCTGTTTTATAATAGTAGCATAATTCAACTTATTGTGTTTTATCATGATTGGATGGGCACATTAATTACTTTTTAGGGTTGTGTGGGTGTGTGGAAAGATGCAGGATCTGTAAATCATAGTTTTGATTTTGTCATGAGAAAGTCTTATAAGAAGAATATCTAGGAGTTTCAAATTTTGTTCTTGTTATAATTCTATTTGAAATTAATTGAAATACATGTATTATTGACATGTTGAGAATATTTATAAAAATGATCCATCAGAAATGATCCATTATATTAATGATACATTTTTTGTCGTACTATTTGATTAAGCACTATTATAAGCATTCTGGACATAAATCATTAACATATTTCTTTCAATTAAATTTTTAATAGAATTAGAACAAAAAAAAATGGTATTTTAGTTTTTGTAAGGAGACTGTCATAGCAGAATCAAAACTATAATTTACAGCCCCCCTCCCCCTGATATAAGAAATATTTAGCATATACATCCAATCATGACAGAAATGCAAAAAGTGGAGTTATGTTATCATTATAGAGCAGAACAAATGTTTGTTCAAAAGTCAGTGACTTGGAAAAAGAAAAGTCCAATATAAAACAAATTCCCATGAAAAATAGCTATCCATCATCTATAATTAAAAAAACCTTAAATGGACAAGAGACAAAGATGTCATGAGAAAAATCAATGTTTAGGTATTATGGAATAACTATATACATCAAAGATAGCAGACAAACTAAAGAAAATTTGTAAACAATATAATATCATACAGTTTTCCAAAGCTATAGCACACCATGAAAAATAATAACTTCTATAAAACTAAATGTTAAATTCTAAAAAACAAAAAGGTATCTATAAAAAAAACTATGTGAATGTGGAAGGGCAGATATCAATGAAACCCACCACCCTAATGAAAAATGATTAAAAAAATAAAAAGTAATGATTAAAGACAAAAAAGACATACCTAAAATAGCATACCATTATATACTAATGAATGTATAATCAATTGAGAAAAGACAAGAATATTGGACACATAAGAAAAAATAAATAGAAGAAAATTTAAAGAAGCTGCTTTTTTGACAATGACAAATAATACCATAAGTTGAATTGATGTCATAATTTATAGTGCTTCAAAATCATCCATTAATCTTGCCCTTATAAAAAAAAAGGAGAAAGTAGAAGGGTCACCATAGATAAGTACAGATTATTTCTTATGATAATTGGCTTTGACAGAATAGTCTATCATCTTAAATTCTGTATTCATGAATCTAAAGATCACTGGATTGATTCCCATGTAAGGTAACAATATCTGAAAAAGAGAATAGTATCATCAAAACATTCTATTATATATTAACCTATATGTTATTTCTAACTGTTAAATATACTTAGAAAGTATAAATGAAGTTTGAATTTTTAAAAAAACTTTTAACAATTTAACTAGATAGTGGGAATAGTATAATATCTAACTACAAGTAAAATGAAACCTTCAGACAACCTTTATATTTATTTGATTGCCTTTTGTCTCAAATTTTCACATTTTACTCATTAAAATATACTTTTAATATAGTAAATTAATGGATTTGCCTATTTAGATTTCACTCATGCCAGAATTTAGCTGAATTGCAACACTAAAGTGAACTCAATAGCAATTTTCTTCCTGTATGTTAACTATATCCCTCTAGACAACAAAAATCAATTTTGAGTTAGAGGTTTCATCACTTGTCTTAATAAAACTATTGAATAATGAAAAAATAGGCTTTCTCACAATTAGTAATGGAAAAAGTGCATATTAAAATAACAGGACACTATAATGAATTGGATGTGACATTTTCTTCAAACTGACATAGAGTATGGAAGAAAAGGCTAATGATTAATGTTTGTTTTCATTTTCCCCTCTTTATTTATTATTTTTTTAGAAAATACATATTATTAGAAAAGTTGAATAGCAATTAATAGATCAGAGTATATACTAAGAAAGATATAAGAAATAATCAGATGTATTAATTACTTTCTGTACCATAAAAGAATTATTATAATAGAAAAATTAATTAAAACGTTTTATTATTAATTTTATAGTGTATGAAACTATTCAGAAATTACAGTAAAGAGATTTACAATCTGTAAAATAAGTATTTTCAATTTATATACTTAACTTTATATTATTTTTAGGTTTGAAAGTATCTCACACATATCGATATACTACATTAATTTTTAAAAAAATTAATGTTTGATATAATTATATATTTTTTGGCATTGTGCATTAAAATAAATGTGATTTATATTACACATTAATTTTCTGTTGAACATAAATATTATTACTATTGGAGAAATATTTTTAAACAAATATTTTTTTTTAAGATACTCAAAGTATTATGAAGATAAAATAAATTATGTTATAGCATGTACTAAGTATTGGAGAACAACTACCAAAGTTGATTAAGTTTTATTACTTGTTCATGGTACTGTTAAAGTTTTGTTATTACCTATATACATATGCACTCACATCCTGAAATTAACAGTTGTTTTAAAACAGAAATGTTATAAAGAAGATGATTATATATATATTATTTGTGAAAATAAATAAATAGCAAAACAAAGAAGGCATATATATATATTTAAAGTAACAGTTAGTATTGTTGTCTGTAATTTTAATGTCTGACAAGTTTGCTATAAAATTAAAATTATTAAGAACTCTCAAGGAAAATGTTTTTATCAGTAGGAGGTTTAGTTTTAACCAAAACAAAGTGAATTTTGAATCAAAAGTTATAATTTTTTTTTTTTGAAAGAAATTAAATTTATTTTTTTATATATCCTGTTATAAAAAAAACCTCTTTAATTTGATTGGTTTATTTTTAAAAAATGACACTCTATGTATTATTTAGGTAATAAGAACTGCTATGATATTGTAATAATAGTGAAATCTCATGCTTCTAATTTCAGTAATTGTTTATTTATTTGAATATCAGTAGCATCTGCCAGTACTAATGATTTTTTTTTTCATACCGCTCAATGAAAATGGTATTTAAATAACCCCCATACTTTCTTGTTCAATTATTGTAATTAAATCTCTGAAATATTTTCATTCAAAGTAAATAATAGTTTTGAGTTATTAATGTTTATCTTGTTGCACTATTAAGATGACATTAAATTATCTAGATTAATGCCTGGTACAGGTATTAAATTGGTTTAAAATTACAAACCTGAGTTTTAGTGTATGACAGGAAATTCTAACTGATAATAGTATTGAGTATTGATAACTATTAGATAGTGATAAAAGTCATATGGTGGAATTATAATTAGTTTTATGAGGTGATATCATTTTTATAAATATATGTTAATAGAAACTTTTCTAATTTGTCAGATTTTGAAAAAGAAAAAACAAATGTTTAGAATATAGGTCAAGAAAAGATTTAGTATTCTTAAATAAGTTTAAAAAATACAATACTTAAAATCATATTTATTAACAATAAAATGTATTTAAAATTTGTTTACTTTATATCCATTACTTTAAGAACGTACTTTTTAAATGATTTACACCTATATTTTTTAGAATTCTAAGGTACAATGTATCCATAAAATGTTTTAAAACAACCAGATTTTCTTGCTGAAGTTTTTTTTTTTTGTTTCTTTATGAAAAAGTAATTTTTTTAAACTTATATATAAAATTCCTATTTGCTCTGTTATCTGATTGGTGAATGTATGTTTACTTGTAGGGCTGCCATGTGTTAAATTCACAATCAACTAAAAATATATATATATATATGATTTTGCAAAGAAAGTAATTTTGTCATTAATAAAAATACTTTGAAAAAAATCAATACATGTGTTTTTAACAACAGAGGTATAGTAATTAAATTATAAAGATAATGTGATTACAGTACATAAATTCATTGTTTGAAATGTGGTATTTATTGAGGGGGGTAGATGCTATAGTATCAGTTTTGGTTAGCTTATTATTATGTTTATGCAAAGTAAGCTGCCATTAATAAAATATTCTCAGAAAAAAAAACATGTGTTTTTAACTACAGGGGTATAATATTTAAATTGCAAAGAAAATGTGAATACAATACATAAATTTATGTTTGAAATGTGATATTTAGTGAGGGAGAAAAATAGATGCTATAGTACCATATTTAGCTTTGGTTGGTGTATAATTAAAGTTAAAACAACAGTCCTTCAGATCAGTAAACAATTCTCACATTTATTTATATAATATTAATATTTTTTGTTTAATTTACATTATATCTTTAAGTAATATGTACTAAGGCAGTAAACCTAAATCATGTGTGGTTGAAAAGGCGAAGGTAGGGACCTTTACAGGTCTTAAACACAAGCTTATGCATTGGAGGAAAAGAGGGGAACCTTCTTTACTTCAACCTACTTTCTATATAAATAGGTGAAGCTGAAGCAGTTAGATCTGATAGTGTGAAGCTATTCAATACTTCACTGATTAAGTCCACAATTCCTATTATACATTAGTACTCGTGAAATCTTTTGATTTACAACTTTAAATTATCGTAATAGATTTCTAACTATAAGATCTTTCCATTGGCTCATTGTAAATTGAAAGATTTTATGATTACTAATGTGGAATAGTAATTGTGGACTTAATCAGAGAAGTATTGAATAGCTTCATGCTCTCAGATCTAACCGCTTCAGCATCACCTATTTATATAGAAAGTAGGTTGAAGTAAAGAAGATTCCCCTCTTTTTTTCCAATGCATAATCTTGTGGTTAAGACCTGTAGAGGTCCCTATCTTTGCATTTTTAAGCATACATGCTTTAGGTTTATTGCCTTAGTAAATATTACTTACGTAATCAATGTGCATTAAATAAATTTATAATTACAACTTTAAAAAAAATTGTTAATGTGACCAATGAAAAAACTATGGCCTATTTAGACCAGATACACCTGGTTATAGAATATAATTTCTCTTGCCATAATTCTATTTTAGATGTCATCTTAGCTATAAGATTTTTTTATTATTAATGTGATATTACTGTCTTATAGATTAATAAATAAGGTTGTGTTCTGATCTATTGTGTCAGCTGTGGGCTGGTGCTATTTCTAGATTAATTTCTAGAAATATGCCATTTCCGCGGTTGCACCCAAGTATTTAAACCTTCTTTCTACAATAAATCCTAGAAAAGTGTTAACTCAGAGTTAAGTTCTCTTTCTACACTAAAATCTAGAAAGAGTGTTAACTCGGAGTTAAGCCTTCTTTATTATGATAAAACCTAGAAAGAGGGTTAACTCAGTTTCCTATGCTAAAAGCAGAGGAAAATGCTGTAGTTGTTTGTGTTATGCACTATATCATAATGCTGTGTTATGTATTTTATGTAACAGTATCGTATGAGGGTGTGTTAAGTTCATCATGTCAAAATTATTTAAATTTTCATTGGAGCCTCTTTTTTTCATATGTATTGATGTACTGTTACTTTTTAACAGTTTTAACAGTGTCATAATTGTTCCTCAGAAAGCTGTAAACCTCCTAAATTCTCTATTAGAGTGGGGTAGCACAATATTTTGATGATCATGCTTTAAGTCACGTTTTAGTGAGTAATTTTCCAAGACCAAGAATATGGCTAATTCAAACACAGAAAACTTGAAAATATGGGAATTGCCAGACACGGAAACCTGTGCTGTAACATTTATACAGCAGAAACACATCCTGCTGAAAGAAAAGAGATGTTTGTGCGGTGAATATATATGACTTGAGGTCCATAAACATCTTTGGACATTTATCTGTAAGTCTCGTTCTTGCTGATGGAAATGTTCACTTCATAAAAGCAGCTTGTTTGAGGGATTCCAACTGGCCTTCGTTAAATATAAAATAAAAGTAACTTAAATTTTTATTTAAACATACACTCCTTCTCACAATAATTGTTGTCAATCAAATGTAAAATAAAAGGTAATGTTAATTATTATTTAAACATACACAAAAACACCCCTCCTACTAATTATTGTCAATCAAATGTAAATCAATAAAAGTAACATAAATTATTATTTAAACATAACCCAAATTACTATTTGAACATACACCAAAAAAGACCCTCTTGTCAATAAAAATTAAAAAGCAACTATATTGTCCCATTTGTCAAAAATATTATTTGGAAAACCAAATAATTTATAAATGAAAGAAAGTAAAATTTGTTGTCAATCAAATGTAAAAGAAAATTAACTTAAATTTTTATTTAAACATATACAAAAAACCCTCTTCTCCCAATAATTGTTGTCGGCAATCAAATGTAAAATAAAAGTAACGTAAATTATTATTTAATCATACACAAAAACGCCCCTCCCACTAATTGTTGTCAATCAAATGTAAACCAATAAAAGTAATGTAAATTATTATTTAAAGATACATTAAAAAAAAAGTTTTCTCTTGAATTTTGTCAAATAAATTTTAAAAAACAGTAATACTATTTAAAAAAACCCAAATTACTATTTGAACATACACCAAAAAAGACCCTCTTGTCAATAAAAATTAAAAAACAACTATTATTGTCCCATTGTCAAAAATACTATTTGGGAAAAATAATTTAGAAATGAAAGAAAGTAAAATTTGTAAACAAACAAAAAAAGAAAAAGAAAATATTAATAGAGAATTGCTAGCCTGGGAACGTTATATTAATGTGTTTTTGGTGAGCATCAACACCATCAGTGGCTAACATGATAGATCAGAACACAACCATAAATAATTTCAACAAGATTCATTTAATTTCTTTGATTGTTTTATTATTATTATATGTTTTAACTGAAGATGAGTTCAAGAAAAAAGTAGTTGAAATATATAATAGCAATAAAATTAATTGGATCATTTATTACTTGGGAGTTCATAAAAAGTTTGGAAACTGGAAGTAACAGCTGATCTCTGGATCTTGAATCCAGAATCTTCCACTTTACCAGTATTCTAAATCATATAGGCATTACAATAATAATTAAAAAAACAAGCATAGAAATAAAAGGAGCAATGTAATGTGTATTTCAAAAGATAGATTTTCATGAATCAAAAATGTGAATAAAGTTTTTGGATTTTCTCAGACACATAGTTTCTTGTCATTATAGCATTGCTTTGCAATGTTTAGAATAAAGTTTATAATGGTAGGTTCAGAGCCAAACAGTTTAAAGTTGATTTTTAAAAAAATAGTTTGTAGTAAAACAAATTGTTAAATATAATATGAGATCCAGTGCGATGGTTAGATCTCACATATCATCAATTGGACAACTTTAGTAGGTCCATAACAATACATATTGCTAGAAATACTGATAATGAACAACATTTCTAACTGCTACCAATTACTCATATTGTCTTGTTGATTAAGAACCCAATTATCAATGCTATAATAGTTAGAAATGCATATAAGGGAAAGTTAAACTTTATTCACACATACATACTTTTTTCTTACAATTATGTAATTCTAATAAACTTGTAATGTTCAAGTCAATCTGAAAAGATAAATTAGACTATAAAAAAGTCTTAGATGTATTGAGCCAGTTTTCAACAGATTGCTGCCAAAATCATAGTGTTGAATAAAAAAAGATTTCTTTGTCATTTTATCGAAAAAGTGGAACATCTAATCACTTCATTTACACACGTGTGTAATTTATATATTGGACCATGCTAATATAAAGGCATATTTCTAACTGCGCATTCTTATTCTGCACTATAATTCTGGCACTGATCTGCCGAAAGGTGGCTCAGTGTGTTTAAGACTTTCTTATAGCTAATTTACCTTTTCAGATTAAATTGAACACTAGAAGTTTGTTAGAATTAGATAGTAGAATATTATATTTAAAGCTACATGATAAAATTTAATGAGCTATAGTTAATGAGTTTAAATTATATATGAATAGCAAAGTGAGAGAGTGCATCAATTATTTTATCTCAGACAGGCCAATATTTTCATTTTGGTTATTATTCCCCACTGTTAATCGAATTCGGAACTTTTTGCTCACCAATTAACTACTTTTATTGCTTTCAGTTAGGACATGTAAAATTAAATGTTCATAAAATTCAAAGTATTATTAAATTCGATCTGTTGTAACATTCTAAATTAATTACTTTGGATTTTGACAATTTATATTGAAGAATTAAGTAGTAATTGCTTGGAACGAAGCTAGGAGAGCTTGATATTGCAATTAAGTTAATGATTGTTTATTTTTATCAAATATTAAAATAAAGTTGTATTCACGAAGTGATTAATTTTTATTTTTTATTAGCAATAAAAAGAACTTCTAAAGGACATCATTTTATAAAAATGAAATACTTTCTGTTCCTTTTAAATAACCATCTGCAGTATAATTAAAAATGAATTATTCAAATTTAATACGAAAAACTTTAATAAAGTGATTCGATAATATTTAAATAAACACACATCAAAAGTAAAAACAAAAAATAAACCTGGGGAGGGGGGTTGCAAAATAAATAAATAGCATATTTGTATGTGTGCAATGTAATGAAGGAAAGGCTCAGTTCGTGGAAAACGTCAACGATATATTTTAATTATATATTAACACAATTTAATTTAATAACTATTCAATTAGGATATTATTTACCATATTAATTTTATTGAATTATTTATATTTTTAAAGTAATATAAATGATATAAACAGTGGAAAATAGAATTCATAAAATTTTTTATAACTGTATAATATATTACTATTATTAATCTTTGTTAATATATATATGGAAGATAAATAAACTAAATCGATAATACAGATAAAAGAAAATCATGATCTTAGATCTGTGACATAACTATTGAGTCGCAAAGGGATGCAATGCCTGTGGGATCACACAGTCTAGTTGCCCATAAACTTGAAAATCAATAGCAAGACAATTAAAATATCTCATAAATTGTCATTGTTATATGATATAAAAATTGTAAAATTATTTTGAAAATTTTTGCTTTCGGATCCAATTTTTCTAGTTATGCCACTGCCTCATGTGAATATGAGACTTCATTATGTGAAGCTTAGTTGTATTATAATTATTTTTTGTTTGTTTTTACAATCAGCATACTGCACTTTATTTGATTAGCCTAGATTAATTACCCTGAAGTTTCTATTGAATAACTAGACTACCAACCCATTTATCAACTAATACTGAATTACTTTTTACACTGAATTTTAAGATATGGTAAAAGTCTTAAAAGGAGACTATATAAGAAATAGATGGATGAGCTATAATGTTTATTGGAGTGATTTGAAGAAAAGAAGCAATGAATTTTAAAAACTGGATTAAGCTTGAAGAGATCTTTATTCTCCAGTGAACTGATAATGATTAAGATAATGAGGTTACCTAGCTAAGGGATGATAGTTTAAAAGAAAAATTCTGAGCCTGTTTGTGACTTGAAAAAAATCAAAAGCTTCCCCAATGCATTGACCACTATACCACAAGTCTCTAGCTTATGTAATGTTATTATGAAAGTGGGGACATGAAATGGAGATCAATAGTATAGATCAAATATTAAATGATAAGAAAATGATAAAAAAGACATTTGAGTTGAAAATATGACATTAAAGCGAGGGTTAGCTTGATCTTAATGAAAAATATAAAACTTGAAATATAAATGATGTAAAATATTGGAAAAGTTTTTGTCATGTATCTCACCTGATTACATATATATTAAAATATTAATACATATTCATTAACATGCATCCTTTCATAATAATTACTTTTAAAGAAATATTCAAATGCTTATTAATGATTTTGGATAAACAGTTCCTAAATCCGTAATTTTGAAATGTAGAAGATATAATGTGTATATATTCATAAAGCATTACAAATCTTCTATGATAGAAACATACTACTATGATATTTTGTGAAAAAAAAATAGAAATTATATTTTTTCATAATTTAAATGTTTTATTTATTTATTTTTTAATTTGTAAGCTGATAAATATCCTTGATACGCTTTAGAATCACAATTTTAAAAATCAGATTTTTAAAAATCAGATTGCAAATGTTTAATTGCACAACTTTTCACAGCAGTTTCTAATTAATTTAATTAATTCATTTGGAATTTATATTGCTATTATTCTTTTTATAGAAGATTAACTTAATTAAAACATGTTTTAAAAAGTTAATTTTACATAGTCTTCAGTTTGAATTGAATTTGTAAGAAAATGAAATTATTTTTTATAATAATTAATATTTTGTAAGTTAATAAATATACTTGAAAAAATGAAATAATTTATTAAGTCATGTCTTTGAGCCTCCAATTTACATTTATCTTTTTTCCTTCTTGCCATATTGATTGTTCTAATCTTTTTTTTTTAAAAAAAAACACAACAAAATTAGTACATATAAAACTTAAATATATTTTTAAAAATCAAATTATAAATAAAATTTATTTGATAAATAAGATATAATTCTATTTTAAACTTGTTATTTTATAGCAGTCAGTTATTTTTTGTCTTAATGCTTACATAACACCTTGCAAAGAATATCATTTTTGGATAAATATTCAAAGGTTACTTTCTATTGTTAATTAATAATAACACGAAAGGCTAAAACCTTCGACAGATGTGCCTTAAAAATGCTTATATGACAGCCAATCTCAGATGTAATAATTTCTGCATATAGAACTTTCAATTCAAAAACAGAAGCCAGAAATATGAAAAAAAGGTGGAACCCCACCTTCCGTGCTTAAATTTATATACAAATAAGCCAGACTCAAGTATTCCAAACTAAGAGCATGCAGCTTAAAATACCTTCACATTTAATTCACTAAATATTATATATAAATAAACACCATGAAATCTTGTTAATTAAAAAAAAAACTTTTTTTAAAATTAAAAATGAGGTAAACAAATTTACTAGAAACAATAAATAATTTCTTACAGATATTTATATGTTTATTTACATTTGCTATGAACCAAAGCAAATTGAATATCTAGGCAGTTAGAATACTAAAATACAAGTAGTAACACTTGATTTTAGCAATTTAAAATTTAGGGGTACATCATAAACACACACATGCACAATATTTTGTAGAGATGAGATCTCCAAGAGCCATTTAAATTAAATTTAATTCAATATTTGTAATATCATTATCTATTTGCAATGCAGATGAAAATGATTTTTTTAATTGCAACCTATGACTAAGACAATAATTATGAAAGCAATATTCAAGCTAGAGAGATATGAATATAGCCTTTTTAAAATCAGTTTTAAATCATATTCATAAATCAGAATCACAAAGTTTTTATTTTAATATTCTTATAAATAAGTGAACTCATTGTAACTATGTAATATAATTAAATAGTACTAATTATTTAGGATGAATTCAATTATTTACTAGATTGTTAAAATGAATATTGAATGGCTCTGCCTTGGAAATATGTTTTAAGACCAATTTAAATGAGGCTGCTTTAAATATTTCCATTAATTAGATATTTGCTGTCATAAATTTAGTCTAAATCTGTTTACTTATAAGACCACAGGCTATAGTAAAAATAAATAATATTTACCCATTGCCAGATAATGAGGTTTTTGCACATTGAAATCCCAATTTTACTATCTAAGAACAGATAGATCTCAATTACTGACCATTATTGGATGTGTTTGGAGAGGCTATGTGCTGTTTACTTTAAAATAGAATCCAAATTGATTTGAAACTGAAAATTGTTTAAGCTTTTCCTGGTCTAGATTCAAATTCATTCAGGCAGATGTGCTATCATTACCCATCATGAAGCTTCTATTTATCTATACATTTTTACATACATTTTCAGCTGCGCTCAAAATATTCTGTATTCTTTACGAACTTTTAAGTATTTGACAGTTGTTATATATATACATATATGGGTGTTGACTTTTTTTAAGTGAGTAATTAGAGATTTAGTTTAAAGTATATAATTTTTCTTGATTAACGATATTATTATAGAAATATTTTTGACCATTATTTAAATGATTAGTGCTCAAATACCCAGGAGAGCTTTTACAACTTCGATTAAGTTTAAATACCCAAATGTCTAATTAGTTCTACTATTAGAAACGCACCAGTTTTTAACTACCATTACTATAATGAGAGGAAAAAATAACAAATTAAAGATGTTTATAAAGAAATAATAACAAGCAATGAAAGGTTGTTTGCTTTATCCAAAAAAGTCTAGATAGATTTTTATTTAATAATAATATAATTAAAAAGTAACAAATAGCAATTTCACTGAAATTTAAAAAGTTATATATTGTATATTATTTCTGAATAACTTTCAAGGTTTATCTGAAATCCAAGTGTTATATTATTAATGTGATAATAAAATTTTTGATCAGATTTTGTAAAAAAAAAAAAATGTTAAACCAAAATTTTTTTGTTTGTTTGTTAATGTTGTACGTTTTATATAAAATTTATTGTGATATTAATTCTTCAATTTTTTTCATTTCAAAAATAATTCTTGATCTGTAATCTATGATAGGCATTTCAAATACACTTTTTTCTAAAAACAGTTGACAAAATATTCTAATATTAGAAATAAATGAAATATTTTGATCTTCACAAACGACATTTTAGTTTGCAGTATAGATTTTATATCCGAAGAAAAGTGGAAAAAATTGAAGTTAACCATTTCATTTGTTTTTTTTTTTTTATTAATTTAAAAAAATATTTTAACATTAATATATAATTGTCACCTATCAATTGTTATTTATGCTAATATGGTACAATAATAGACTGGCTAACTTTGGGGCTCAAAGTCCATGGATTGTGGGCAAGTTCTCTACTTTCGGTATTCAAATTTCTTATGAATTCTGAGCAATAAATCAATTATTTTTTATATAAAAATCTTAGGGATTAAAATTTTAATGAAAGTTTTTTTTAAAATAGATTATTAACAATTATATGATAAATCTTGAATTTTTTTTCTACTATATCTTTTTTTAAAAAATAATATTATTTACCAAAATCTGTTAAAGATGAGTTTTTTTATAAGATTATTAAATTTTGTTCATAAAACACAACCACATAAATTACATGCTGATTCTTTACTCTGTTTACCTGACATTTTTAAATGCTTTGTTTTAATTTCTACAGCATTCTTTTCTTTCTGAAAAATTTCAACATCTTGTCAATTTTCAGTTTTCCATTACAGTCTCTTTATATGTTTCTAATGAAGGCAATCAATATTGCATCAATTTGGAGTGGCTTTGAAATAATCTCTATAACTTGGAATGTGTATCTTTCATGTAAATAATATTCAATGTCACCATAAAATATAATTTTAAAAAGTCATACTCTTTTTGACTACATTTGTCCAATTTATTGAATTTTTTTTGTTCTCTTACGGTAATACTTTTGATATAATCATATTCGTACATGTTGATTTATATGATTTTTAAACATAATTTCAGGATATTACAGAATATCCTTGATGGAATTTTTTTAATGTTGTTATATTCCATCAATAGGGCTCATTGTTTTACTATCCATGGAATAAATATGGCAGAATAGCAGCTGGTTATTGAATTAATTTAATTGAAATGTTTACATCATTGTGATGAAATATAGCATTTAATTCCTTAAATGCCATTGGAAGCACATTGGAATCCTTGCTGTAACTCAATATTTATTTGACATTACCATTTATTTAAGAAGATACCACAATAATAATATTAACAGTAATTATAATATATTTATATTCTCAAAACTAATCTTATACAAAGCAATAGAAGATTGCTAATCCTAATATCCCTATGATAATATTTTTTTAATGAAATGTAATAAAGTTTTGAGATTTATTCTTTTATTGAGAGAAAATGAGATATTAATCCAGAAAGTTGTTTTTTTAATAAAATAATATTTATTGAAAATGATAGTGAAAAAAAAGAACAAAACTTTTAATTTAATAATAAAAATTTAATATAATTTGTCCATAATTAAATTCTTTTTAAATTTGCTTTTTATTTGTATATTTATCCATAGTCAAAGTTTATATGAAAAGTGCATATTCAAATTGTTCACTTGGATTGTTGAAGTGATGAAAATCAACTGGTATAAATGAGATTATAGAAAAGGCAAGCTTATCCATAGATGAAAAGTGCATACTCAAATTGTTCACTTAGATTATTGAAATAATCCAAATCAGTAGTATAAATGGGATTAGAGAGAAGGAAAGCAATTCAATTTTTTTATTTTGAAGTGAAACACAATTTGAGTCAAATGTTTAAATGAAATATTACTTTTGTGTAATTTAATGACATTTCATATCTCTTTTGAATTTTAAATAAATTATTTGAATCAAAATCAATTAAATTTCATGTTTTTTTTAGTATTCAAAAGAAAGAAGGTATGATCAACAAAATCCTATTAAGGAAGGTATTGTGTTATAATAACTAATATCAAATTGTTGAATATGGGATTTAATTTTCATATTGAATTCTGATTTATTTTTCTCAGAGATATAATGATAAAAACACAAAAACATCACATGATTGCCAAAATTTATCAGCAGATTTTCTCATTTCAAAATTACTATAGTTCTAAAAATATATATGTATTTCTAAAAATATATATGTATTGCTATAAAAATACATATATTCAAAATACATATATTCTGTGATAGACTGAAATAAATTTTACCTTAGTCATGTATGATTATTGTAGTAAAAATATTTTTTAGGGTATGGGATAAAGTACTGTCTTTGAACTAGAGTTATACCCATAGATGTCATAACTTCACACATGGTAGGATATCATAACCAAGATATTTAAAGTGCTTAGCTCAAATTAAAATATGTTTATACTGAAACTTTTTTTATTTAGCATTCCTAGCATGTAGAATTTAATTACAATTTGTTTAGGAAAAGTTTATCAATTTATATAATTACAAAATTAAAATTTGTGGATTAATTTAGCAATTGTTTATATCTAGACAAAAATACTGTATAGATTAATACTAATATTTTTGAACTATTACCATGCATGAGGCATAACTTCTTATTAATGTATGGATTTGTTTCAAAAATTGTTCCCACTTACATTTATATGTGTGACAAGAATGATAATTTAAGAGAAAATGAGAGCACAATATTCTAGAAGCATCAGTTGCACATCATTTAACAACTAGCTATAATAAATAAATGTTCGATTTTGTTATTTTTATGACAAAAATTTTAAAATATAAATGCTCAATTTTATTCTTTTAAAGAATAAAGAACATTTATAAACTATTACAATTATGAAAATATTATAATAATTTTGTAATCATTAAAGAGAAGCATTTCTTTTTTTTGCATATAAGGACTGCATACCATCCAAAATATGACATGAAAAATGGAATAAATTATCTACAGACTGAAAATCTATTCTAGGCAAGAAAAAAGTTAAAGAAAACAGAAGACTACTAAGATTTATGAAACCAGTATGAATAATGATTGCTCAAAACAAAGTTCTTTGAAAAGAGAGTGAAGTCAGGGGAAGCCTAACAGTGAAAAAAATGATGATAATCAGCATTGGTTAAACATATGATTTTTTATTATATAGATTGTGATTTGTTTTTTTATAGCATAGTTTTATTATTTTGTTGTTCATAGTTTTCAGTTTTTATTTTTCTTTGGCCCATGTCTTTTGATAAAATTAATGCCTTATGTAATTTAGTATAATGTTAGAGTAGTATATTCAAAAGCTAAAGATCTTTAGGCCATAGCAATTCCATCACTTCTGATACTTGAAATTTACATGACCTTCCATGCAACTAACCCATTCACTTATTATTATAAAATAATTTTTAAACTGTTTTTCAGAAGCTCTGAAGGTTATTGTTTCCACTGGATATTTAAATTTTATTAGTTCTAACATATTTTTTTCTATGTATACAAAATATTGGTTGATATGTATATACATTTATATTGTTAGAGTTGGCATTTTTGAATATTTTGTTTCTGTGAATAAGAGTATTTTTATTAATAATTATGAATACCTAGATTGATCCTGATTTGAGGAAAAGTGTAGAAAAAAATTGATCAGACTATTTGACATTTTTATTTAATTCTCAAACATTTTTTGATATCATTAATATCTTATCATTCAAATATTATGGTTGACTTTTAGTATTTCATATTTTTGAAATTTTAATTTTTATATTTGCATTGAAAATCAGGTGTTGTTCTTAGACTACTGACAAGCTCTACAGGTGGTAGATAATGAAATGGCATTTAGATTTGAAGGCCAGCTGTAAGTAGCAAATAAAGAGTACCTAACTAAAAGCTCTTGCCATTTTGTAAGAGATAATGTTGGTTAATTGAAGACTAGGTACTGTCTCTGATACAAAGTCTTTTTTATCTCTCTTTTCTTTATTTAATCACTTAAATTATTGTAGGGCCCAGACATCATGGACATCTCATGCTATTGGACATTTCCTTATACTACTAAGTCTGAAAATGGGATTTTGTATTTGAGTAATAATATTCCATTCTTTAACTAATTTCCTTTTACTTTCTTTTTAATTCTAGCTCTTGAGAATTAAGAAAGCAATTATTGGGCAGCTTACTAGGTTGGCAATAATTTTTAGTTGTTGATTTTTTTTAAAATAAGTATAATTACTAATGTTATTAATTGTGCTTGCGCTTTACGCAAAAAAGTGAAGCTTGTCTAAATCTTACAAAGTTATATGGCTTAGCGCTTTCGGAGATCTTGAGTCTCCATAATCATAGCCTACTTTTAACTGAAGTTATGTTGTGGTTTATGTAAAATTTTATGCAAATTTTTTTTTTTTATAATGACCATTTTCTGGAGATTGTAAAGCACGATTCTTTCCGGTTTATTGCATCACTGTCATTTGCAATAAAACATACCTCTTTGACCTTTTGCTTCACATCATTGCATTCCATGCACAGTGCCCTTGCTATAGAGGGTTCAAACCTATGGCCAGTTGTTCTTTGGTGCTCAAAGAATATTGATTTGTTTTCATCATTAATTATTGCTTTCCTGTACAAATAATGATGTTGTGTTGTTCTAGTTGTGATGTTGGCACGGGTCTCCCCATAGTATGCCGCTCTACATCCATTGGTTGGCATGAAATCCTATAAACTGCTTGGGATATTTGATCAGAAGGTATTTTGTCTTTGATATTGTTTATTATTCTGTTTGTTGATGGTGGGGTGTGGAATCCTAGTTCAAAGGTCTCAGCAAATATTTTATAATATTTTCTAGCAATTGATGGTATGTATGGAGACTCAAGATCTCCAAAAGCGCTAAGCCATATAACTTTGTAAGATTTAGACAAGCTTCACTTTTTTGTGTAAAGCGCAAGCACAATTAATTACTAATCAAAGGTGAAGTAAAAACTATTATTTTATTTCAATTATTAATGTTGTGGACTGAATTTCAGGGAAACAGCTAGTAAAGATTGTATGTTTAGACAACTCAATTTAGTCATACAACTTGCTATTAAGGAAGTCATATAGCTTAAAAAATACAATCTTAAAATGACCTGCTTCACACAGTCTGTCTAGATAATTGTGCATATTGGATTATTGATTGTAGTGATGAAAATAATAATAGTAATAATAATATCAGTAGTAGTGGTAAAATAGGAGACAATCATAGTATTAAAGGAAATTATTATATATACTTTCTCTAAATATAGTTATATTTACCTGATACAAACACTTCAAGACAGATGGAGGACTGCATTGGTGGTAAGGATCTGTCAGTATTTAAGATCAATGTGGCTTCTTTTAATGACACTCTCCCTCAGGGAGTTTAATAAAGCAGATGGATGGTTACAAGTTTTTTTGGAAAAATGGATCAATCCTTGAAAAAAGAATGCACATGTTAGGTTTGCTGTAAAATCTAATTTAGTACCTTCTATTGCTGGAATTCTTTATTATAACAATGAAAGTGAAAGGGTGTTAAAACTTACTTTGCATAATGGAATTAGTGCTCATTTAATTAGTGCCTATCCACCAATCATAGCTTCTGAGAATTCAAGGAAGGAAAGCTGTTATGCCTGTTGGATAGCATTGTTACAACAATATCATTAAAGGATTATTTTTTTCTGAGACTTTAGTACCTATATTTCTACAAATGGTAGATTTTTAGTCAAATATTAATGGAAATAGTGATATTGATGCTGTAAATTCAAATGGTTTGTTATTATTGAATTTATGCATAACTTGTAAATTGACTATCACAAATATTTTGTTTGGGCAGAAAAAACACTATAAAGTAATATGGATGCATCCATGCTCAAAAAATAACAGGACTCAAAATAGATGAGCACATACCAAGTTAAGATTGTTGAGCAGATGACAAATTAGCATCTTCAAGATAAAAAATGATAATTGCATTAAAAATGTATCTTATTTCAATCATGATCATAAGATAATTGGCATTCATTTTTTAGAAGAATCTATTATATATCCCAAATTTCAATAGCTATTAAACAATATATTTTCTAATTGGGAGCTTCAGGACTATCAAACAATATATTTTCTAATTGGGAGCTTCAGGACTATCATATTTCTGCAGCATGGAATACTCTTAGGGATTTGTTATGGATTCAAAGAAATCTATTCTTGGGTTCACTGAAAAGAAGAATCATATCTGGCAATGATTTACTTATTAATGATTTGATTAGAAAGAAACATGTGGCATTTTCTGCTTGGTGGATTAGTAGATTAAATGTGGAAATTTAACAAATTGATATAAAGGTGATTAGTGGAGAACTGCAAACATGGGATAGACATTTATGATCAAACTAGACCTTTTTTGATGAACTGAAAGCTATATATGGACTGAGAAATTTATATCACTGTCCTATTAAAAACAGCAATGGCACTCTCTTATATGATAACAAAGATGTTTTGAATAGGTGGAGGAAGTATTTTGATCATCTTTTGAATAGTTAATCAAGATTTGTGGTGACCACTTTAAATGGTACAACCATTTTATCTACTCATTTAGATTTGGATAAAAATGTCCAGCTTAGTAAAGTCAAAAACACCTCTTTGTAATGCTAAAAATGGAGTGTCTGCAAGGCCAGAGGAAATACTTGGAAAAGTTTCTAAAATGTAATAGTGATATGTTAGATTCAAAAATATAGTATTTTTTAAAGGAATATATGGACCCATGAATTTGTACCATCTAATAATAAGCATCATTTTATTGTTTAAATATTTGGAAAGAAAGTGAATAGGCAAGATTTTATTTTAAAATATTTTATTGACATAACAAAATTTGTACAGTTGAATATTATAATACACTTTGTTAATGTTAGCTCATTTCCATTGCTGGTATTGGCTTCTTCCATCAAGGCTGTCTTGGTAATGTGGGGGTCCTAAGTCTGGTAGATGCCTGGCAGAGCCACTGACAACATTAACAGGTTATTGTATAAGTAAGTAGCATTCCATTCTGTTGGTATTGTCCACCCCTTTGAGATTGGCTCTATAATGCTAACAAATCAGAACTGGTATCCATGTAGTGTGGGATTGTTGCCTCTCTAGCAGAGTCATGTATGTTTCATTATAGACTTCTTCATTTACAATAGCCACCATAATATCGATATATCAGGTCCAATATTCATGTAATGTGAGTCTGTGGGCCATACTAGCAGGTTCCATGTATTTGTAAATAAGAATCTAGAGGATAATATCTTCTCCTTGTTCAAGCTTATCAAAAAATATGGTATTAGGGTCCAGTGCTGATTGCATAAACTTTGTCCTGCATCTTGTGTACCAAAGGATATATGTCAGGAAGATAGATAACCTGATAACCATAAAGTTTCCAGAGGAGAAACAACCCCTGATGTCCAGGATTTTATCAACTGTTATAACCCAGTATTTAGAGATGACATATTTAATACTGTTATAGCCTGGACATATATTTATCATATGATTAAAGGTCTTCTCTCCTCTAGAGCAGGGATGACAGATTGGGTCTATTTTATTTAGGAACCACTTGAAGTGTAAAAATGTATTAGTTGGCATGAAGCCCAGATTAACCTTGATCAGATAATCCAATAGTTTGGGCTCCAGTAACAGAGATTTAATAATATTGCAGTGATTCTATGATTTCTGCACCCTAGGTGAGTCCACATAGCTGTATTTTCAGAATTCAGCCAGGGCTGTGCCTGCCAGATGCTAATTTTATTATTAAACCCTGCTGTTGAGTGCCCGATATGTAGAAATTGTTGCTTAATAATAGTATTAAGCCATGTGTTTTTACTGGGGGCTGTCAGTTGGTATTACAGTCTTTATGATAGCTGATAGAGAGAATTTTTAATGAGGTTTACTACAAGTGAATGACCTTTTTGAAAATTAATTGCCTATATTGAATGGAGACCCATGTCATTCTGTTTCCTGTGAAAACTGAAGTCTGCAAGTGCTAATTGCACAGGTACATTTTCTCCATAAGATCTGGCCACCGAACCTCTGAATTTGTAAGCTGAATGTTTTGGTAACTGTCATTGTTGGAAAGTAGTAATTTATGCTCACCTTGATCTTCATATTAATCAGAACAATCTTCCCTTGTAGGGAGAGATATGTCCTGGACAGTGATTGAACCACCTTGGTAGCATTGTTTATGTCGGATTTTTGTAGACAGACAAACATAGCAGTCTATGACTTGAAGATAGGGAACCCCAGAAAACTCTGAGGTTCCACTAAAAAAATGGATAGTATTTTCCTACTGGGGTTGATGCACTAGGATGATGACTTGTGGGGATTGATGAATAGTTTGTAATGTTGAGTGTAATTGTCAATGATGGAGTAATGTGTCTTTAGATGTTTATGGGAGAGGAGGATCACAAGTATGTCATCCATGTATGTGAAAACCTTGAAAACCTTGATGTTTTTCTTGAGCCAGGGCACATATATCTTTGGAAGAGGGTCAAAATACTTTATGAATAACAGACCACTCAACAGTGATCCTTGTGGTATGGATCTTGAAGGGGCAAATAGTGCCCATTTATGGAAATATGGATGCGCCTATTATTCAAGAGATTGTCCAATATCTGAATTATTTGCTATGATATGTCCAACTGAGACAATAAACCAAGAAGAATGTTGACATCTACAGTATCAAAGGCATTGGGCTCATCCAGCTGAACTGCTACAGATCTGGATTTCAGCATAGATGATCCCTTCCTAGCATATTGAGAAATCAATATATCCTGTAGTATGGCATCCCGAATTTTTTCTTTTATTATACCCTCCATAACCTTGAACAGATATCAGCCTGATGCTGTTCAGAGAGGAAGAGTCCTGCGTCTTTTTAATAAATGAGACCATGGTGATCGGATATAGGTTAGGGATTACTCTCCTTTTAGTGGTGAGGTAGTTTATCATGTTTAATATAATTCTTGCAGTAAAGAAGTTTAAGTGAGTGAAAATTTTAGAATAGCATGAATCCCAGAATGAATGATATCAGGAAGACCCTGCAACCTACTCTTGATGTCCTGAAGTGTAATTCCATGATCTGCCTCCCCAGGTGTGCTCACCCACCTGATGGCAGGGTTTATCTGGTGATCTAAGAGTAGGATTTAATAGTGACTCTCTATGAGTAGAATCACATTTGCTCCAGTAATGTGGCCACCACTGATGAGCAATAAAGTAGGAAGCTCTTGTTTTTTCCTGGCCCCCAGAGATGACCTGAGGTAGTTCCAGTCCAGCAGTGTTGAGCCAGCAGAAAATTCTTTGCATTTTTTGTAGCTATAATCTCTGCTATTGCTGACTGTTTCGATCTGTATAAAGCTTTCAGTTCAAGTAAGTTGTCAATATTGTGATTCATACCACCAAAGTTTTTAAGTTTTACATTCAGACTGTCCAATTCATGCATCAGGGTGGTTGTCCCTTTATTCTTGAATGTGTATTGGGTAATAAGCGATTGGATAATTCCTATGAATGTAGTCCAGGCCTCAACCAGGTTTAGGTATAAGAGGTTCACCTTATGAAAGAGAATGTAAGCCTCTGAGAAAAACACCTCAGTGGTGTTGGTTCTAGTGAACATTCTGAGACTTTGGTTGACCTTGATTTGTGGAAAGTTGTCAACTCCAGGGATGCCATAATTACAAAATGATCCAAAAAAAGCTGTCAGTTGCAGTCTGGCCTCTAGCCCATATTGCAATTAGGCTGAATAGAAAATTAGATCAATGAGCGTGTGACTTTTTCATATAGAAACAGTATGCATCAGGTGGGAAGAATCCCCTCCCATTGATAAATACTTTGTTGAGCAGGGGTAAGTATTTTTGTGACTCAAAGGAAATATTCAAGTCTCTGATGAGAAGGGTAGGTGCATTGTTATTGTTAGTAATTAGGTTAATTGTGTGGACTATTTTAAGCAGTGTTGCCTGAATATTGGGACTAGACATAAATCACATTGAAAGTGTTCAAGGAGAAGGTCAACTCAATGGCAATTAGGTTGTGGTCTAGATAAATTATTCTGAAGGCGGTTGGGACCAAAAAATTGTTTCTTATTCCCCAACTCCCCCTAGCAGCATGATCTGTAGATAAATGGGTAAATTCCAGTTTTATAAGTTCTGATTTTATGAAGTAGTTTAAGTTTAGGTGAAATTTCATTTCCCCTGTGAACAACAAATGCGGTGAGTTTTGTTTAAAGAAATGCCTGATGGCATTGATATGACTGAGGGAGTTAATTCCTTGGGCATTGACAGTGGAGATTAAACATCTATTGTTATCCATTGTAAGATGGTTCTCTAGATTCCACCACAGGTGGAATTCTTGAAGTATCAGAAGTCTCTCATTTTTGTGGGTTAATTTCCATGCAGATGTTTGGAGGGATGTTTAAATCTGAAGTGGGGAGATCTGCAGGCAAAATATTGGTAGTATAACCAGTTACTGGTTCAGATGGGAGATGGATCATGTGTTTCTTTTCTGTGGCTCCTTTATGCTTATTGTTAGTTGTGTTTGATATTGTGGGTTTGGATTTACACCTCGGTGGGAATACCATTTCCTCTGCTGAGCTAGACCTGGATATGACCTTTGGTTTTCTTTTGTTTCTGGCACTGGGAGTAATGCATGTCTCCATCTCATCTGCAGACCAGGAAGAGGTGGCATCTATAGGTGGTGTTAGATAAAGAATGTTGCTTTTATTAGTCTCTGCTATTAGTGTAGCACTAGGACTTGGTGAGACATTATATTTACCTTATATGGAGTTAGGTTTAGGTATTTCTGTCTTTTTTTGAATTGATTTGATTTTGGTCTTTATTGTTTATACCAGCCCCTATTATCAGATGATGGGGCTGAGCCTGTACTTAGGCCTTCATGGAAATTCTTAGGTTCATTATTGGGGGAATCTTTTGGTTTTGGTTCCAACAGGCTTTGATTACTGTTTTGGTTTTTGTGACCATTGTTAAGTGATGTGTTATGCTTATTATTCTGATGAACATTTATTAAGGAAAGATTGTTAGTTTCATGTATTAGGATACTTTTAGACTTTCTATTTGTTTGCTTTATGCTAAATTCATCCTGCAGTTCTACATTGTTGTATTGTGCACTCAGTTGTTGTGAAGTATGTTGCATCTCCAGAACTGTATGGGAAGTCTGTAGTTGCCTACATCTATGAGTGTGACCTTTTTTTGACCACAAGATAATTATTATAAAATATCATTACTTTTCACTACAGCAAAGACACTTTCAAGAATATATTGTTC